>KK502714.1:263759-311938 GCA_000688735.1 Glossina austeni | reverse complement strand
ATTCACAAGAGTGAATGTGAGAAGCTACTACTAAGCTTAAGAAGAGAAACGAGAGAAAGAATTTCTTATGTTAAAAAAGTAAATCGTAAATTTGTACACAAATTGGAAACGTATGTAATTTTACTTCTTTCTATATGTTAAGTAAGTTGGTTGTTTTTTTTTTTTTGTATTTATTTACTTTTTGTTTTTTTATTTATACCCCGCATGGAAACGGCGAAATTGTTGAAAGTATATACCGATTGCAACTTTTAGTCGAAGCCTTTTTATGCACAATATTTCCGCAAAATGGCTTTCGGCCGTGCATTTACTGAGATCATTTCGTTGCAGCCATTTCGTCTGCTTTTAAGTAAGAGTAAGAAACACGATTGTTCTTTTAAGCGGGCAACACCCATTTCATGTTGCATTCTTCATATTAATCGTAAACGCGGCCTAGTTACAATCGATCTATCATTAACATTCTAAATATTTTACATCATCATCATCATCATCGTTGCATTTGGTTGAATATAATAAGCGAACAAAGCCATTGCCAGCCATCGTTCATAGAAATATATCACACGTGTAACTGTGCAACGATTATTTAATTGCATTACGAACTCTATACCCAAAACCCTAAGCAACACAATAAATAGCGTACTTTTTTTGCGGCATTAAATGTTAAGCAACATGACAACAACATTAAAATTTGTTGCTATAACGTAATTGCAAGCATTAATTTATAATGGAAAAGTCGTTATTATAGTAAACGTGGTTTCTGGTGGGCGTTTCTAATAAAACTTCTTGCTCTCTTACCTTGCTTACGTTAACGAAAAGACACTGTTGTTGTTCTTGTTGTTGTTATTGTTGTTATTGTTGTTTTTGTCGATACTGATGATGACGATGATGATGATGACGATGATGGTAATGGTTAAAGTAGAGATCGCACAATCTTGAGAGATGAATTACACGTGTTGTAAACTGGACAAATGTTGTACGAATGCATGAAAATATAAATAAATCTCGATACTTAAAGACATACCCACAAACGCTAAAGTTAAAGGGAAAAACTGATCAGTTTCAATGGGCCTAAAAGTACTCTATACCTCTTTCTAGAAGTCATAATCAATCATTTTTTTTTTTTTGCTTTTGAAGCTGGGAAACCATGAATGTTTCAAGACCTTTTTAGCCTTTTTTGGCTTAAGGCTCCTCTTTTCATCTCTCCCCGCTTGCATTTGTGCATTTCTTTTTCTTTTTTTCTTTTTACCAATTTTCTATTGGTAGCAAAGAAAGCAACGAATTTGTTGTATGAATGCGATGAATGAATAGCGATAGAGCAAAAAATATATGTTCAAAAAAAAAAAAGAGCTTACAAACAACTCCTATTGAGCTTCGAACGATCTTCATTACAGTCACTAGAGGGCTTTTACTGCTGGTTTCTCTTACTTTGCTTTAGAGTTTTTTCGTTAAATTTTTCAACGATTTATCGCTTCACATATAACATACATACACTTCGAAGTTACTTAGCATGACGATGATATTAACGAGTACGCTGATGCTTATGATGATGGCGATGATGATGTTGATGCTGATGGTGTTTGCACCGTGTTGTTTGTGGCCAAAAAAAAAAAAAAAAACGCTCTTGTCTTTTATGAAGTACTAAACGCTTTGGCTTTCATTTGCCAAAATCAATCGATGTATATATATATGGATATGTATGTATATATGCGTGTGTATGTGTATAGATATAAAAAAATAATGTATGTGCGTATACACAAGCGTTATTGCATATCCCCATATATACAGTGTATAACGAAATAATTGCAAATTTCTTCACCAAGACAAATAATAGATTTTTGGCCTGCAAAATGATGCGTTGGAAACTTCCCAAAATGTCCTGTTTGTCTTTATTCCTTTAATTTAACTTAAAGTATACAGTGTTTGTAATAAAAAACCAATGACATGAATGCACAACCTTTTGTGACACCAATCGAATTAGAATCAATTCCCGCATCGACCTAAGCTCTATAGCTCTCTGTCCGTCTATACGTCTTCTAATCTTGTTTTCAACTTGCAGGTCGCAATTTTTTGAGATATTTTAATGAAATTCGCGACACCGACGTCGTTTTGTCTTAAGGATGAAGGCTACTGAAAATGTTTCGGATCGGATAATGTTTTCGCCCACTTCCCATATAGCGCCTTATTTTGAAAATTCGTTATGTGAACAACTTTATTAAGCAAGCTGGTATAGAGTATTTAATAATGTGCCCTGGCCTACTCCAAACCTTTGATTTGTTTTCATTCGGTTTAAATCGCTGAGCTAGAAACCGAATTTAAGTTAAGCATTAACACAAACTTGTAAACTTTTAATTTTATTCTTAATAATATTTTTCAATTCATAGAAGCAAAAAAGTAACAACCGGAAAAATTTCAATTATTTTGCCCTCAAGTGCGTGCGTGTATGGTTTCCTCGGCTGCATCGGTTAAGATGTATTAATGCGTTTTTCGACGTTTATTAAGAAGCTTTTAAATACTTCTAGAAGCATGAAAATAAATATACATTCTACCGCTCTCTCTCCCTCTCCCTCTATCTCTATATCTATCTCTCTTTCTATGTCTCTCTCTCCCCCTCTCTCTCTAGTGCTATTAAATTGACCAAATTCCAAATTTTTTATAAAATGGTTTTTGCAGTATTTTCACCACCGCTTTGTGTTTTCATTTTGTGTTTGTGTAAATGTGAAATGTTTTTACTTTTGCTATGAAATATATAAGTTTGGGTGTTATATGTGTGTATGTGTGTATGTGTTTGCAGCATAATGTTACATTCAGCAACAATAAAACACTTCGCAATAACCTTTTGCACCGTAAGGCCATAAAATAAGTAAAGTGAAAATACAATGAATAAATTTTCCTAAAAAACATAAAATATTTTAAAAGGAAGAAAGCTTTATGCGGCTAAGATGGGTCCGCGTTTATTTCAAAAGGATAATGAAATAGATGCAAAAAACAAAAAAAAAAAAGGTATTGAAAGATGTCAATGTTTTGTTGATAAAATATTTCGATATTTTTGAGAATAGCACGAATAGAAGCGAAACGAACGTCTAAGTGATTTTATAGCAGAATTTTCGATGTTTCAATGTTGAGGAGGAGCTTAAGTATTTGCACTCTTAGAGAATTGGCAAACGTAATGATTAACTTATTATATTTTTCTATTGTATTGCGCGATTGGTAATGCTAGCGGTGGTTGGTGGTTAATGTGGGCACCGGGAAGGGGGAATGGATACCAAACACCAGCACCGTTTCTATTTGCTGCCATTGACGGTACTTCTGCTCGAGCATTGTACATACATAAATAATGGCCATAAATTGGCAATGGCTAAAAATTCAGTATTTATAGCCAAATGATAAAAATAAGATTTATTAACGTTTGTATTTTGTACAGTCAACCAAACAGTCAGTTCACCATTTAGCCTACAAGCTAGTCGTGTTCGCTTTTCTGCTTAATATCAACGATTAGTTTGTTGGATAGAGTACAAGTTTAGTAAATGTAACGTTCTATTGTTGTTATCGTTGTTGTTGTTGTTTCCCTTTTCATTTTTTTATTTATTTTTTTTTTTTTTTATTCTAAGTACTCTCCACTGAGAATTATTTGTAAATTTCACCTGTGAGACGACGCATCCATCATCATAGGAAATCTATGAATCAATTGTCAACTCACCTCTTTGAGCACTAAGAGCCAAAGTTACCACAGAAAATTACGTAATATGCCGGCGCCTCATTCAATATTGACGTCGCTAAAATTCTTTCCTGTTGGCTCTGCAAGAGCATAAAACATAAAACATTTTTTCATAAACACGTTGCTTCGAAATCGACGAAAATGCTCTCCTCAATTATCTACACATCGCTTAACCAACGAATTCTTTCAACGTGGCGTTGACTAATCACAGAGTCTCGCCTGTCCATAGGCCATTTGTTTGTCCTCTACGAGTTGCTTCGCAACTGCTTCAGCAATGCTACGCAACTGTCCAGAAACCTATTCATGACTTCTCGCTTTTAACTTCGTATGAATCAAATTGTATCCTGTCGTCTCGTGCGTGATCTCAACCTTTTCGTACGCTCTATAGGTACCCATGAAAGCCGTTTGGCAGTCTTTCTCTTTCAAATAGCTACGAATGAAATTCGCTCTTGCTTGTCGCCTTGAAAGGGGTTTCTTCATCACCTATTACGAAAATCGTATCGCGGTCGGCTTCTATCACCTTCTTGTGAATGAAATTCTCACCCTGATCATAAGGTATTCATTTACCCTCTATAAGCAACCCTGCAAGCGGTTAAAGGCTGCTACCTAAATGACGCTTTTATCTTGTTGTTGTCTTTGTATGTTAGTCCTTGACTGAACTTCATTCCACTTTTTTAAAGATCCCAAGGCTGAAAGCTTCTTGGCCGCAGTGCACTATAAGTTCTTCCTTTCTTTACTATACGCTGTTCAGCGATCTACTTAAAGGGAAAAGCCAAAGCTTTCTGCTATAGAACGAATGTTACAATTGTCCTGATTCTGGCTGATTCTTACAAAAACAAGACAATCATTCCCTCTACCCTTGGTGCAATGCAAGCATTCGAGTAAAAAGAAATTCAATCAATGTAGGAGATACGGCCAAAGCCCTTTGTTTGAAAAGCAGAAACGGCTAGCATGTGAGAATTCTGGGAGGCGCTATATTAACTTGCTTAGAAAGAAGGATCTGAGGATTATCTCTATAACTCCCCTTTGTCGCATGGCATTGGCAAATATTCTACTCGAAAAGTGTGTGACGTTATTTTAAAAAATTTATTCATCAAATACTTCTTTTGCTGACTTTCACGTAAGTCACGTAAGCTTTCGAACGTCGGCGCTTGATGCATTTTCCCACAGATTTTTCGTGTATTAATTAAATTACGCCCTTCAGCTCTCTGAGTGAATTTTTTTTTTGTTGCTTGTAATAATGAAGACAAATTTCTTAGAACTTTTTTATGGGCCTAATAGACACTTTGCATTTTTTACAATAAAAATATCGTGGCAGCGCTTTAAAACTCATACATTCGTCGCCGGGTCGAGTATGGAGTTTTTACTTTGACTTTTGTAGCGCTCGCAGGTGGAGTAGACATCTGCCAGTTGACTATTACCTTTGAGACTTCTTTGAATGCTTTATCAAACGCCTATCATTTGGAAGCATTTCGCCAAGACTGTTCTACAACGTTTCCCACACTTCAATACAAAAAAGTCTCGTTCAAGATACGAACTTTAGGGCAAAGCGTTTATTTGTTCAGTTTCTTTTTTCTAGCGAGAAGCGTATAACTTAATTCAAAGACATGATTAGGGCAAACAGTTGCTTTAAAGAAGCTAAGTAATACTATGCCAGAATTCCGCGTCTTACGTCAATAAAGCGCATTTAACAGAGAAAAATGTGTTGAGATTATTTCTTATGTTCCTCTCTGTACAAAAAATAGATCAATGCAGATGAAATTATATACAGATGCTATATATATACTGTGAGGACCAAAGTTCCAGAGTTGTTTTGGTCATACACTTCGTTTTAATTTATTCTCTGTCGATGAGGAAATGTTAAGGGTATTTCTTCTTTCTTTCTGATTGAATCCGTCGTGCTGGATGGATGTAAGTTTGGTAGCCCGAAAGTATTCGCGTAAAGGCTGAACGGGCCCAACTGGGGACGATAAGACTATACTATGGAAGTGAGACTTTAGACTGGAAGACAAATGGTTTAGCTAGGGACAAGGGTAAAGTTTAGAAGAACACCTCGTTATTCTCTGGGAAGCTTTACTAATGTGCTGAGCGCTAGAATCGCGATTTTTGTATTTAAGTAACATATCTTAGATCTCCTTTAATTAATAAGAACGATTTTGAATTTAATAAAGGTTATCGTTTTATACAATTTTATAAACGAAGTCCACGCCTTTTGCTAATTTTTTCGGACTAAGGTAATATCGGAGAGTAAGTTGCATATTATTTCAAGCCAATTTTGAATGCCTGGATAGAGTGACAAGCCTCAGCACCTCAGCACAAAGCAAGAAGATAAAGAAAATTCTCCCAACGGAGGAATTTTCAAACTTAACAATACTGACTATAAGTTTATGTTGTTGCCACGGAGACACATTTCATCGAAATAGCTTTGCTAAGTCGATCCTATAATAGTTGGATAGAATCTTTTCCAAATAGCAACGCAGCGTTTCAAAATCAAAAAGTTAATGTATAACGCAATCATTAATGTGATCAAAGTTATTGTTGAAATCTTAACTCAATCGATGGGCACTTAATTTAAGTCAACAGTACCAAGGCCAAGGATGGTTTATTCACGGACGGTTTACTTGGGAAGACTGCTACGCCGCTCTTTGTTTTTTAAATACTTATTAAAGCAATTTTTCGTTCTCCCAGTAAACGTACCGAGAGAGGGAAAAAGAAGTCGCATCAATAAATTGATTAGATTTTCGAAAATAAGTTTGAGAAAGCGACTCATAAGAGACTCATATTTTGCATATCCACAGATATATTTGCCAAGTAAAGATCTTTTCCCTAAAGTGTCTTAAATTTGTTTTCTATTAGGCAACACTCAATAAAAACTTGAACGATTTTCTTAAATATCTACGATATTCTGTAGAGGGGGAGAGTACGGTTTTATTTTTTTTTTTTTTATTTATTTCATAACAAAATACCTTTAATCTCGTTTACGTATGTATTACGTGTCTTAAAATAGCGAAGTGATTTATTAATTTTATAATAAAATCACATAATGTGGCCTTCGTAATGCAACATATCATGTTGCATACGATTGATAAACAACCCTTAAGTGAATGAATGCTTGGATTTTATCTTGCCTTATATGAGATGAGATGACATGTAAGTGTTACCGAATTTAGTAAATGCATAATTTTTTTTTTTTTTTTTTATTTCATTTTCTTTTCTTTTTTCTCAATTCAATAATATTTCATTAACAGGTCACGTGCTTAAGATACATGTTGACATATCCGGTTAATGTCGTGGACCACACGTAAGACAAGATATTTGATACCTAGATACGAGTATTCGTATGTATGTGTATATATACGCATTTATCGTACGCTGATGTTCAATTAAAAATTAGCGTAACACACGCCAAAGCTTCAAAAAAAAAAATAAAAAAGACAACAACAACAGCACAAATCATATCGATTTCAACTTATAAGCAACTCTCAGAAGTAAAATGCAATTGAAACGATATGCATATGTGTGATGTGTTTGCATAAGAATGTTCTTGGTATATATGTCATAAAGTTATGTAGTATGGGTTTCATATGAATGCTTTCTTAGCGGTAATAAGGATACGTAGCACATATATATGAATATCTCTTGAATAGTTGTTATATTTCTACCAGTTCTATTAACTTAACTGTGCACGTAAATGTATATCTATCTTGCCGTTGTCTTTCTGTCCATACATACGTATACATAGGTTGCAATCTACAATTTGAAAAAACTTGCTTTTTTCAAAATTACACTATTAAGAATACAAGTGTTGTGCATTAATCGTCAATAACCAGGGGATTAATAAATGCTCTTGAGTGTATATGCTATAGCAGGGTTAATATGACGATTGTGTTTCTTTTTTTATTTTTTTATTTTTAATTTTTTTTTGCTATTAAGATAATTAAAAAATATAAAAAATTAAAATGCGTCAGACATTATGTTCTGGATATATTATTATTACTATTATCAGCTTATTATTATTGTCACTAATAATGGCAGACGGTTTTTATGGTCTACTGGGAAATTTTGTTTTATCCACTAAATATAACATTATGCTAAGTTTATCATCGTGTTTAAAATGCAAGGAAATAACCCGTACAGACCTCTAAAATCTATATTTACTCTGTTTCACAGTGTCCATCTATCTGTCCATTGCTTTTTCCGCCTACTTTGAGATCGTAAATGCTAAAATTGAAAAGTAATACTCAGCACAGATATTATGTTAAGAAAAGTACATGATCCAGCGTCAATTTGAAAGTCGCAGAAACGGACACAGAAAGTGAAGACTTTACATACATAGCTATATGTTATTATTCGCCAAATTTACAATAAGCAGAAACAAAGGCCATTGAGTAGGTAGTTGAGATCCTTGGTCTACTCGGCCATTCAGGCGGATATTTTCAATTTTCAATAACAATTTATGACTTACGTCCTAAATTAAATTCAAATGCTTTGCGAAATTTAATGCAAATTATTTTTGATGTCATTATAAAAATCGAAACTACCATGATTTCCACATGACTGTGACGGTTAGCGAAAAATTTATAAGATATTTGGTATTAAAAATCTAACGTCTGGCGAATGTGTTTTTCTTATTTTGCTCCTGTTTTTTTTTGTTCTTGCTTTAAAGTCTTTAAAGAGACTTCAGATTTTAAATTTTAACATCAAAGGAAGCTTACCTTAGTTCTGTTTTTTTTTTTTCTCCAAAGCGTACTTAAAAGTTCTATGAGCCGGCACAAGCCTTTATACTGCATTGTAAGCAAGAACATGGATAACGCCTTATCAAATCCATATCTTTTACCATCAGAGATAGTTCAGTCTGCTTCACTTTTTAAGCAAACATTTTCTTTTGCTGCTGAAAAAAAATGTAATAAACATAATATTCCGGTTAAAAAGTAGTCGCAATTTATCGAAATTCGCTTTTGGCAAATAAAAGTTTTTTATGTCATTTTTTTTAGTCAACACTGATAAAGTAATGACCCAAAATTTTTTGTGTATAATGCCTTAAGCTTAAGCAAAAGCTTTTTTGTTTTGGCAATTACGTTTTTAATGAGGTGTCTGAAAGCAAATGGCGCATACACACACTCTTATACAATATGGACGCAGTCATATACACGGGTAAGCAACAAGTGCATGTAAGTGCGACTTTGTGGTGATTACATGTAAATCTAAAATGTTTTTAATTGCGTATTAAAAACCCATACAAAAGTCAAAATTTGATGAAATTTTAAGCTAAAACCAATCGGTAAGAATTTGTTACTGTTTAAGCAGAAAAATTCTAATTTTCTTTTATATCATGAGGTGTATACGTGTAATACATGGGCATGGTGAGAAATAAGTGAGAGAAGAAAAAGGAGCGGCCGCCTGGAAGATGTCTGTCCGATCGTGGTTCGCACCGTGCACACTCACGATCAAATGCCAACCGTGATTAAAGTATGGCCCATCGGGCATTAAGCCCAGGCACGCCATGTTGATATTTGCACTTATTATGCTTTTGCATTGCAATTGATTTTAACGATTTTTTTCTATTCCACCCAAGACGAATCCATTCCAACTTTACATATCACCCCTAAGACGGTTCATATCGATTACCTCAACCGTGCACAACATCGAAAACAGTGTTTGTGAACTCTGTTTCAGCCAATGCCTTAAATTCAGCGTTTGTTTCTGGTTACTTTTAGCTGTGAGTTGGCTTTAGTAGGCTTTCCTTGAATTTAATAAAAATGGGTAATCGCAGAGTACGCAGCTTTTTTGTACCTATTTTTGGGGCCATTCTAATTAAGACACCTGTGCTCTCTATGAAGTTGTTCATGACCTTCAAAATCCAAATTATTTCGGCGGCAGTCGCTCTCTCTCTTGCCTTTAGCATACATTTTCTTTCAGTTCATACCAAGTATAATAAACATGGCGACCACTGAACCCATAGCTTTTTTTATGTATTCGATTTTCTGCACTGATTTAATTAAGGGGCTTACGAAATTTATCACATATCCAAATAGCGGATCTAACTAATCATTGAGTGCTTCCCTCCGCTGCTTATTTTTAACTGCTTTTACGACCTCTGCTTTTTAACGCTGATACGAATCTAATAAACTCTATACCTAGTTTGCTAGCAATACCTAGCCTGATACTTAGCCGATTAGTTAAGACTCCGAGCACTAATTTAATTGAAACGTTTATGGCCTCAGTTAATTCAATCGTAGTTAAGACTAAAGAAATTGAAATTCTCCGACATTCTGAATGTGACGCAACGCATCCAATGGAACAACACTTTCTTTGCATAGCTGTGTCATTTGTATTGTTGTGCAGGAGCTTAGAAGTAATCCCTTCTATCAGGTCAAACCATGGACAAAATGGATGCCCAAGTTGCTGTCTGATGGGCAAAAGCAAAAAAGAGTTGGATGCCTGGATGACTATGTTGGATGCACTGGAAAAGAATGTAGCGCCGAATGCCACGCGTTTTTACGTTAACTATTGATATGATTGATTAGCAACCAACGTAAACCTGGAATTTAGTTTTTGGATGAGAGCTTCCTTGTCAGCCGCACATTCGAGTTGACATTCGAAAAGATTATGAGAGCACTACGTTCTGGGATGAAGAAGAGATCATTGGAGTCAAAATGCACAATGGGTTGCATGCACAATTGATCATAAGCAAAGGGAAGCTTTTTCCCAGTTTTTGTATGAAAAAAAGTGCAGGAATTATTACCGTTTGATTCTTGCGTACGCATTTTTCGAACTCTAAATACAAAAGTTGAGTTTGTTTCATAACTTTTAAGATTTTCTGTTTATATTTTATTCATAAACAAGAACATCGCTCTCACATCAATTGGCTCTTCAAGCGAAAGTGTTCTGTGGGTTGAAGGGAAATTCTGGCTATTTTCACATGGAAGACGCACGTCGCCGGCATGATTTCATTGCATTACGTTTTCGCCCATGGAAATGTCATCCAAGTGTCAGATTACAGCGTTTCTGAATGACGTGCACAAATAGTCGGTTAGTGAAAGGTGTCGTCAATTAAAACCATCCTTTTAAACTTTGTTTTAAAATGAAGCTAAATTTTTAAGTCTCTGCTCCGTTTACCATTAAAAATTTTTACTTATGTCAATTGACAGGTTGTTCTCATTATCATCCTCTGTTTCTTCTCTGGTATAAATAAATTTTTCACCCTTTTCTTCGATTCACGTTACCGAGAACGCGCGCGCACACAACACACACGCAATCAAAATGATTCATAACTTAAATCGCATTTATAAACAATATAAGGCTTTAATCTTTAAGCGGATATTCATTACATCAACCGCAACATAGCGCACAAACCTACAGTTGAGTTATCGTTCACTCACTATTTAACGTTTACGTACGTTTATCTAACGATGCAAGGCCGTCGTCGCTCCATTTCCATTCCGTCTATTCATCCATCCATTCATTCATTCATTCAATCATTTTGTGTCAATTTTTTTTCTTTCGGATGCAAACTTATTTTAGACTGCTTGGTACGGGTATGCGTTCAGGCACGCGTAAGCGCTTAAATCAAGTTTTAGCACCCTCTTCTTAAAAATTTGTACAAAAATATAGTGGAAGCATGTGTCAGTGAGTGTATGCGTAAGCATACATTTTACATATGTTACTTGTATCCCCGTGGGAGTGTTTCACTTTCGGAATTGATATCAATATGACACAATTAGAACACAGTATATACTTAAGGATTTGCTGAGTGGTAACTTTTTTTTCCAAAAATACCTAAGGGCAACGCGTCCTTAAAAGGAGGAAAAAGAGGATATTCATAAGGGCGGATTCAGTTAACTCGAATAGCAATCTCATGGTGATCAAGGAAATGTATACTTTGTTGCAAGCGAGGTGGCAGCATTAGCATATCCTGTCTTAGAGGAGATGAACGCAATAATATCCCTGGTATGAGTCGAACATCTCATACACTATACGGTAATGGGATGTGCAGTGCAGATTAATAAGAATTGGGCACAAATATTACTATTATGTTATTATTCCAGTTTCAATATCTAGAAATAGGTATTAGAACCGTGTGTCTTATATATATTTTAGATCAGCGTAAGATCTTGCTTGACTTCTAGCCATTGTAATATTGACATCCGTGCCTTAAGTTTAGGTCACCCAATCAAGTTTCAGCGCAACCAATAAGCGCTCTCTTTCGTTTTCAAGCGAGTTGACGATAGGAAAAATCAGAAAGAGGCGTGAGGAACTCGACGAATTATACATAACTTAGGTCCCGCTTGTAACCGCTTTATTCCTAATGGTTTAAAACTCATGCTCCTTACTTTTCCTGTGTTATGTCAATCAAATTTCGGTCGAATGTAGAAAATTGATAAAAGGCCAGTACGATGGGCCAAAGCGCAACTAGTCGAGCGAATAATTAACTTCGGTACCAAACTGAATATTAATGACGTCCATCTCTTATTTTCTATTCTACAACGCAAATAAAGAAAACGAAGTAACTATTGAAGAGCGCTACCAATAGCAGTCAACACCACCTGAAGTTATGGTAAATTTTGCTAAATGAGCAAAAATTTTCCGGGAGGACTTTTGCTAGTAGTACTTATTTGGAATAGGCTACTCTTTCTGCTTTCGTAAGACAGATCGACTTACGTTTTAATCCGTCTTCCGTCTTTCAAAATAGACACGAGTTCAACTTTCACAGAAAACTCTTCTTAAAACAGCGCATTATTCACTACTAACTCAACTAAATTTGGCAATAGAATGAACGGCTTGTCTATCGTGTATTCGTAATAATAATGAAAAGAGTGCGTAAGTAAAGGAGTTACGGTTCATCGTTGTACAGGTTGTAAGGGGAAAACTCGATGCACATTGAAGCTACACACCGTCGAGTATGGGAGTAACGTTAGACTGGTGAATGGTTATCCAACCCATCATAAATTGGATTAATGATTGCTCGTTAGACCTGTTAGTTGTAGAATGTATTCAAGAGCAGCAGTTTTCGCTATTCTTGAGGGATGTTTTTGCCTTTTCCTCTTATTCGAGTCAAATAATAATAATAATGATAATAATGAAGTGACTTTTAGAGAGGAGAATGAACAGTTAGTTCAAGCGGGTGGAAAAGTCAATTTTGAATTTTATATACAGTTAATCCTGAATGGTGTAAATAATACGATTAACTTTTAGTGTTTTGTGAGTAAACGATCCTGTGCGCGTGTACAAAGAAATTTTGATGATGGCAGGCAAATAACTTAAGTCTTTTAAGAAGGGGAGGGGGACGAAACAATAATAATGAGAAAAGTATTTCCAATTGTTTGTGCCGTCGGTCGTTTATGGTGCTGCAACTTCTTTGATCGTCAAACAATGAACGCAAGAAATGCAAAGGATTTAAAGTAAAAGTTCGAGTTATTTTTTCAAATATTTTTTTTAACAACATTTTGCGTAATCTTTGTGTGAAGATTTTCCATTTGAGAAAAGTTTAAAAGCGTTTTCCATTTTGTGGTTTCGTTAAGCTTCTCTTTAGTGCTCTGCGATGCGTTCAATTTAATTGAGGCGACCGTTACGAAACACTAACACATCAATGGTTTATATGTTTTATTGAATGGTTCGCAAAAAAACTGATGATAAATTATGCTTAAGAGCGAGTACATTAAAATATCATTAGTTTTTGTTTGCCTTATGTTAATCAGTGACGTGGAAATAATGTTATTGTTATTGGGTTCTCTCACTATGCCTTATGTACGTGCGCTTCTAGTTTATGGACTCTTTTATAGGTTCATATAGCATTAGCGATAATGACCAATAGATGGTATCGTTCTGCATGTCATACATTGATACTTCCAATGCATAACTAGCCACTCGGCATGTCTTGTCCCCTGTGCGAGGGGAAAAGAAAGAAGAAAACGCGAGTAGCGTTTGTAAATGTTCTTCTAAAACGCAAGGATATTAGGAAAGGCGCGGAAAGGTCGAAGCGGTCACCACGCTTAAAAAAAGCGTATGAACGGATGTCGGTAGCGGGTCAAGCGGCTATGTGGGTGATTACAGCACAAAACCGCGTAATCGTATTATTTGTCTTTTTTTAATTTTTATTTTGAAATTATGGATTAACGACACTTTGTGTGGCCATTGACAGCTTTGTGTTTCACGAAAATCCGCACGAAACGTTGTACGAGATTGGAGCAAAAGGGGTGAGAGAATATTAAAATATTTTTATTATTATTATTATTATTATTATTATAAATTTAGCCAGAGAATAAATTCTAAGACTATAGTCTTAAAGCACTAGGGCATCTAAGGCTTTCGGCTTTATTAAAAACTCTACCGCAGTTGACATTTGAACCAACAACCATTGAGTTGCTAGTCGAGACTCTTGCCTACTCGGCCACTCAGGCGAAATAATTATTAAAATATATTTAGCCGAAGTCTATAAAAATTAATTTTTGAAAATAAATCTGAAATTTATTCTCTCGTCAGTTCAAAAATTAAAAATTCTCGAATTCAATTCATATTTTTCAGCCTTTTACAGGTTGGAAGGAATGTCGATATAGTACACAATGTGAAGACATTCCGAAACTTTATAGCCTCGTACAATGACGTTGAGAGCTTTTTGTTCCTAAACGTTAGCAAGCGGTACAGAAAAAACCGCTAAAATTGGTTAGAAAAACAATTTTTTATCATTCATTATGACAACGCCTGATTACCTACAGCTTTGATGGTCAGGAAAGAAATGAGGGACTTTTCATGATGTAAACTAGCTTTTGAAGTCGGACTGTGAAAATCACTTGCAAAAAGAATTTGTAGACCGACGGGGGTTAAGGAATTTGCCGAGCAAAGTTATTATATATTATAAGGAAGTAAATAAAGGCAGGATAGGACAGTGCTGTTGGAAAGCCTTACTGTATAAGACAATTTGTACTTGAAAGGGCTGCCTTCACTAGGAACCTGGACTCACTTCACGGGCTTGATAACTTTTTCATTTTTATTCATAGATCTTTAATTTATGTATATATGAAATGCAACTCTGCATTTACGTGAATAATTCTTCCTATTTATTCCTGTTTCTTTTCATTTGTCCTCCATTTATTTAAGCTATAGTTCTTCTTTCATTCTCCTATAAACCGAAAGGCAAGTATACAGGTGAAAGAGTATACAAGTTGCAGCCTAACTCGTTTTTAGACACATTAAGCAAAGTTCGAAATCCGGACAGATGGACAAGTTGCGCCAACTTTTAAACTCTTTACCCTACTTTGAGAACAATGGCTGCAGAGAGTATGAGTGTGAGTATGAGTTTTTTCTAAGAATCTTATATGTAGCTGAGGATATGTAAACAAGGATTTTATTAATTAAATATGTCAGCACTGCATGTTACAATTAACGAGTATCTACTACCGATTAGGCAATCTTTCCTGGAAGGATTATATTTGACGTGGATTAACATTTTAAAGAAGGCGGAAAAACTGGAAAACTTCGATCCATTTTTCGAGGTGCCTTTATATCACTTGCAGAGATATAGCGTTAAATGATTTTTCAAAATGCTAAACTTGCAACGTTTGTTCTTTCAATATTTCTATTATTAAAAAAAAGAATAATCTGTAAAGACATTATCAGCCAAAGCGTTTGCTAGGATATTAACCCGGCGATACCTATGCCTTTGTGTGTGTGGGTGTGTATGTGTGTGTAGTTCGTTTTCGCTGTTGTCGAATCCCTGTTAAGTCAGGTGCGAAGAAAACGCATTTACGTAAATGTAATAAATTTATTTTATAAAATTTCATATGCCAAGTGTGCCAACGTAAGATAATATTAACCTTTAAAAAAAAAGCTTCAATTCACATATGTGTGCATATACAAGGCAGACTAAAATTGTGCATAGATATTTATGCAAATAGACACACAAGCATGCATGCATAGATATAAGAGAATCCCATAACGACTTTAGTATGAAAGATGAGGACTAGTGCTAATGAATCCATATCGTTCAAATTAGCTGTAAACATAACATTGGGTCTATCGATTAATACTTAGGGGTTCCTTTAAATACATGTGCGAATTCAAACATTTTCAATGATTAATCACAAAACAATACAAAAAGCCTACCGATTAAAAATGAATATATTTTCGTACGCTATAGATGCGTACGCATCTTGATATAAATGGTAGAAGAAAGAAGAAAATTCTTCTAGCATCAAACCGCCGATCCACATTATATAGCCTTGAAAATAGCTATATAAACTTTCAAGTATTTTTACATTTAAATTTTGTTCAAAAATTATTCCGGAAATGTTTGAAAACAATTGTGGTAACAATGGCTAATGGGAGCACTAATGATTATTTCCCATGAAAGGGGGATGTTTTTCTGAGACTCTTTAATATTAAAGATTGTCCGCTGATTTCGCGGCTATTGCAAATGATCGGTACAAATTTGAAATAAAAAAATAAATACGAATGAAAAAGAAGTAAGAACATTATACTTGGGCAAGGCCGGCGATTAAATACCCTTCGCCACATTGTTTTTATTCTAGGGCACAAAAATTATGTTTTGTTTCTATATAAATATCAGACGGGCACGCGCACAGACGGACAGACAGGCTTAGATCAATTCCGATAGTGATTCTGAATCCGGTAAGGACCTATTTGTTATACTTATTATAGAAAAGGCGAAAAGGTATTATAAGGAAGCTTCAATACGTCTGCTGTTAAGTTTTGAAAAAAAGATTCAATAATTTGTAAGCCTTGTTGAAGCCATACGTAAATTGTTTGTAATAAAAAAAAATAAATGTTGCGACATAACCTCAAAAAAAAACAAAAGAAGAAGAGCGAGAGAAAAAAAATGGGATGTCCAAGTAAGTAAAAGTTTAAAATTGAAACATCTCTCAGCACACGTGCCTTCTGGGCAGAGGAACGAAATTATTGGAGTGAAAATTTGTACTGTTTTCTTAAGTAAAAAGAAGTCCAACTAAGAATCCAACCACTCGCTCTACAAATACCGATGATATGATTTTGGAAGAGATGCTTTTAAGTAAAAAGAAGTCCAACTAAGAATCCAACCACTCGCTCTACAAATACCGATGATATGATTTTGGAAGAGATGCTTTTAAGTAAAAAGAAGTCCAACTAAGAATCCAACCACTCGCTCGACAAATACCGATGATATGATTTCGGAAGAGGCGCTTTTGAATTTGGTTCCCGTCATCTCAATTGTCAATCGGTACACCTGTGAGTATTCGAAAAAGGAATACTCACTCACTCATCTATAATGTGTAAGAAAGTTTTTCAAATTGCTTGCGACGTTCATAAACAGTAAAGTATAAAAGAAAGAAACGAAATTTTTTGCATCTTTTCGCAATTGATAGCATCGAAAAATCATAAATTTACACTTTTTGTACAGCCTCCTTGCAACGCCTACCATTCCCTAGAAAGTAAAGGAAAAAAAACCGGAGGAGGAGGAGAAGGAAATTAGCGGGAAAAATTAAAAATCGCGCACTAATTCACAGACGTTACAATTCATCGACAACCGAACAACAACAACAACAACAACAACAACAAAACACAACATAATATAGAAAGAACACAATATTTTGTACACACGAAATCAGTTGCGAACGCGTATAGATTACGAGCAAATGTGCTTATGATGGGTGAAAATGATTGGAGCAGAGACACATGATCTTCTCTTGTTGTTCGAATGCAGACATACAGTCTGCTTAAATTTGTCGTTCTGAGCATAAAATAACCTGAACGACGAAAGCTAGCACAGGCACAGAAATAAAAAGGCAGACAAACAGACACAACTATGCTGGGTTGTGCACCAAATGACTAAGGGCTACTTTTCCACCGCCAACACCGCCAACAAAACACAATCATACGAAAAAGAAAAAAAAAAAAAAACAAACGCGCAAAGATATAAGAAATGAAAATATAAAGATTCTTAAGACCGAATGGCAAAATGTTTGGATTCGTCTTACCACCGATTCAGTTTACTGTAGCGAATTATTTAAGGAATTTGCCGCAATTGCACTGCCGACACCAATCGTAACAAGATGAAATATTTATTTGTGAAATCAAGATTTCCATGAAATATTTCTGAGCTTCACTTTAATGTGTTTCAGCGGGCGTGTGAATCAAATAACGCCCACTTCAGCCAACAATTGATATTCAATCGATTTACACATACACATACACATATACATATATATATATATATACACATGCATACATATATACATGCATATGTACAAGTATGCACAAACACTTGTACATATTGCATTTATTTAGAGGTATAAGGGAATACAAAAACAATATATTTAAAGAACAGATGCAAAATGCATCACAGATGAATCGAATAAAAATTCTATATCCAGACTAAAGGTGTGAATATCCTTAATTACGCTTCGTGTACGAGACTTAGCAGACACTCCAGTAATGTACGTGTGTTGCCGTTAATATTCAAGTCTTGCAAGCCGTACAGGCTTTACGTTTATTTTATTTATGAAATGGGAATTGTACGTTCGTTCATACGATAGAAAAATTCTTACTTAAATTCGAAAGAGGCGAATGAGTACGGAATGCGCATTTTAAATACTTGCAGCCTCAAAAGCATATATGAACATGTACAGCGTTGCCTTAACTCGGGGCAGGGTAGTGGGTCGCCAAGAGATCTCTTTGCATTTACTTCGCAGGTGCCTTTATGGAGGGTTTCTTTCAAGTTTTACTTTAATAACCGTTATGGATAGTAAGTTAGAATTTTGTGTACAGTGAAGTGTCCCTTTTTGCTGTGAAGTTTTTGCAATTTTTACAAACGTAAGCATTCCGCTGATAGGCGTTAAATAAATAAACAGCCAAATAGGCGGTTAAGCACACAGGATCGGACAGATGGATATACTGACACACAAATGCGTGGATGGATGGACGGATGTACAGATGGACGGACAAGCCTTGATCAACTCGGAATCTAACCATGAAAAAATAGATGAGCTCTAATGGATCTCGAAACAAGCGGATAAAAGCCTTGTAGGTAAATACAAAACAAAAAAAGCAGTTATAACACTCTTGAGATAGCTTGTAAATAGTCCCTACACTATGTTTTTTGTTAATTAAGATCAGATCTTTGGATCGATCTTTCATTGTTCTCGATAATTATCCGACTTAAGTTTTCCGACGGCCTTTACTACAAATCATTGTTCAAGACTTGCTAAATTTTTCAACTTTGTCGCGATGTTCGGTTGACACAGGTTGCGAGTGCGGTAGCCTATAAATTATATTGTACTTCATTTGGGTTAGAACGTAAGAAAAACATTTGTTTTTTTTTTTTTGCTTCTTCGTCATCATGTTTTTCATCAGCAACGCTCTCTTTTAAAAGCGTTAGCCCGTCTTTCAAACGTTGAATACGCGAGTAACTTTAGAGTATATGTAGAGTATATGTAGTAGTAAATTGCAACTTTTAGTTAATACATTTGATCCATGTCGCGTCTCTAACAATAGTAATTAGGTGATAAACAGACGGAGAATATGGATGGAATTTTATCGAAGATTGCGGTATTTGTCTTGCACTAAACTCATTATGGATGTTAGAAGCAGCTGGCCAAACTTATATATCCATCCTAGTGAAGCCAAATTGTTGAAGTAAATGTCACCGTAGTGGCCCCAAATAAATTTTAAGCAAGCAGAACGCTTTTATTTATCTGCTTTCTTTGCTCCGTACTTTAGTAAAATTGCTTTTCCCTTCTTTTATTTTCACAAGTTTACAAATTGAGAAGAAAAATCGAATGCTATTACGTTGACCACAAATTTATTGTGCCCAAGCGGATCGTGTAGAAATGGTTTTCATTTTGTCTGCTATTTCATCTGCTTTTTTTTAGTCAAGGTCAGTATTTCGTTTTGGATATTGACTGCATTTTGCAATTGCGCGCACGTTTTTCTTCTTTATATCTACGATTTAAAAGTAGAGCAAAAAGAAAGAAAAAAAAAAAAAACGGACATACTTTATACAAGAATCATAAGCCACGAAAATAAGGTACAATAGCGCCTGAGAAAGTGCGATGCCCACGAATCCTACCTGAGGCCAACCAATTATTTATTTTCGGCATAAATGCAATTCGCATCCGTCGCCTTAATTTCAGTGGAATTGACTTCTAATTCACAATTTGATAGAGTTTTACATGAAAAAGATTTAAAAACATTTTTTATGCCTACAGCTAGATAATGGCATCCATCTTCCTCAACCTAATCTACTTATTTTGCTAGTAAACTAATAACTCAGCGTATGGTACGTATAGAACTTTTATGTCACTGAGGCTGGCAGGCCGGTTAGCGTGTTGCAATATATCTACGTAGCGTTCTGTGGTTTGCAATTATTTTTAACTAAAATTCCAATTCTGATGTACAATAACTAAATCTCGAGGATGTATCTTCATTATGTTCTTTTATATACATGCACATATATATATATATATATATATACATTTGTATATATGTATATATATATTTTCGTATGTGCTTATATGTAATATGCATAACATCCTCGGAGAAGACACGAAACTGCAATACCTAAAACATGTTATAAGATTTTGTGCACGCCATGTATCCAGTCAGTCAGGTCAACCATTTTGCATATGTCTGCCCATGTAAAAACTACTTATGCATATACATAAACATATATATATATATATACATATATATATATATATATATATATATGTATGGGAAGAGAGAATCAATGCACTGTTCTTTTACAACAAACTCTAGCTTCTGAACGTTTATATCCATGAGTATATATCCATGAGTGTAATACATATTTAATACGAAAATTGTGCAATCGAATCCCAGCAAAATTCAAATTGGTCTCAAGAGCATGACACGAAACAGATAAAATGAGTGTTTTAGTGACTCGTTATAAGTACTCTCTAATGTTTATTTAAATAAATAATGTGCGTGATCGAATCAACAACAACAGCAACAACAGCAACAACAGCAACAACAGAATCGTAAACAGCATACATTGCATTAAATAGGATTTTTTCTTTTTTTTTTCTCTTTACATATTAACCGTTTATTGTCGTCGAACATATGCACTGTGGATTAGACCTGTCATTATGTACATGTTCTGTAGTGTCAGTTTTTTGAAAGCAATTATCTATTAAATGATTTTCTTTTTTATTACGAAACCATTGAATCCATTCATGCAATCAGTAGGACTTGCAATCTCAATGTTTATAAAAGAAAACAAGTCGATATAGGACTGACTAGCTTGTCTTTAAAAAAAATTTTTCTCTACACAAACCAAACTTGTCGATGAATAAATAAATGAATAAAACTTTTTGTCATTTTCGGATACTATTTACATTTTCCTCGATTACTGTAGTCTGTGAAAAATAAGGGAAAACAAAATTGATCTGAAATCTAGTATAAATATATGTAAAACAAAAATATACATAAAAAAATGCACAGTTACGTCTGAAATAAACAACAACAACAATTTTTATTATAACTCCCATATGTTGTCCGATTTTAGAAATGGTTTCACTGGGTTACGTATTTTCGTTGTTACTACAATTTTCTAAATGTCCTCGATAGAATAGTGGTTAGTATCCCCGCCTGCCACGCGGGAGACCGGTGCTCAATTCTCCGTCGAGAGGTTTTCTAACTCAGCAGTAATTGTTTTTTTTTTTTTTTGCTAGCTGTTGAATCCAACTTTATGATCAGTTTAGTTACAAAAGCGTGCTTATGACTGATAGATAGCAAAGCTCTGCACTTATATTTTTAGCCATTTTGAAAATGGGAGACCTACGATCAATGTCTTCTCTACTCTCTCTCCTAATGTCTCTTTTTATGTTTTATGTTTACAGTTGAAAGTCAGAAATTTGACATTTTTGTAATTTATTTTCGAGATGAGTATGCGTACATGATGCATAGGTTCAAAATTTTCTACTCATCAAGAGTCTCTAAGATTTCGGAATTATTTTTGTAAGTACTGCATGCATACTTCAGAAATATTCCGCCCTCATGATACACTCTTGGATGTCCATTTATTTGATATAAAGTTAAATTTACTGAACCGTTTGTTTTAATTTCTAGTACGCGATAGTTATGATCAATGGAAAAGTTGACTTTTAATCACTCATTGTCGTACCTTCGAGTCTTTCATATAAAAGTTTATGTAAACACTGCGAAGATCTGCACTGGGACAAATTGAGTTAAGCAAAAAAATTCTCTATGTTCTCCCTCACAGTATGATACATTTTTTCGAGAGATTTTTCCACAAATGTATTTCATCTGTGAAGGATTTTTTCAGAAACCCATAATTACGGCCTCTGTTATTCCTTTACTTAATGGAAGCCATTTGCAGAAAACTTTTGAGATATAGGACGTCCTGAACGCGAATTATGGTTTATCTCTGCAAAATAACATTTAAGCGAAGCAGTTTATTTCTTTGTTATTCCTAATGAGGGCATTCGGCCCTTTAACCCATACATACATGCGATTATTAAAAATTGTTCCTTCTATTTATTTATTATTTTTTCAAATAAAACTTCAATAACTGTGCGACTTTTAAAGCTTATAAGTTTTTTTTTTAATGAAGCGAACCCAGTACGTAAATTGATTGACAGTTCGATTTGAATATTATAAAGCGTTCAGCTCAGCAGCGTGCATCATTTATGAGCAGTTAATACAGGTTAATTTTAAATATTTGAAGAGAATCGGTCAGTTTACCTGCAATGATACGTCAATTTGCGAACTTTTTGAGCGACCAAAATCGATCATTTTTAGTTGCCTAAGGAAAAAGTAAATTATCATAGCCCAACCAATTGGGAATATATTGATCGTCGGTCAATTTTTAGGAGAGGGAGTCATCATTACTGTACTTAAAAATGTTGTGACTTTTCCATCTTCAAATAATAGCTTTAACCTTCGCACTACATACAGTCTTCACAATCATGCAGAAGTGTATGAAACATATAATAGTTCCTTTCAGCTTTAAAACGATCGTGTTCTGTACCAAAACAGAACGATGATGCGATGAACCTTCATCGTCGAATCGCCAGTGTCGGCGACGCCTAAAAGGCCTTGTCTTCAAGTTTGTGCTTTATATTCTGTGGTACTAAGAGGACGGGTGAGAAGGACATCGCAAAACTGGTGGATGCTTTTTAAAATGGAAATGCTCGTCCTTATACAGGACAATGTTTCTACGAAATGAAATTGACATCGAATTGATGATATGCGCTATCCGTAGTGAATATTGCGTCTTCTAGTATAATTAACATTTCTTGCAATCGTAGAAATCATAGAAATTTCTATGAAGAGCTAGACGATACCCAAACATGGATACTTTCGTGGTTAGCTTGAAAGACAAGTTGTCGTGTGTTTTACCCGACATTCGTATTGTGCCACAAAAGAGACAAAAAGCAATGTTTCATGATAGACAATATTTTATAAATGTGGGCTTTTTTTTTTTTTTTTTTTTGTGAAAGAGTCTGCAAACATTTACGCATTTACCGGATAATTAACTTTTAAGATTTTTTTTATATGAAATAATAAATTGTGAATATTTATACTTTTCGTTTACCACCACCACCACCACCACCACCGTTACTACTATTGAGTAGACATGGAAAAATACATGGATATATACATGAATATAAATTGTAAACACGGCTGCGCACACGCTTCTGTTATCGCTGTTGATTAATCTGTTTTGCCTTAACTGATAAGCGTTGTGAGAATAAACAGTTTTTTACGTGCTTTGTTTACATTTGTATAACGAAATGAATGATGAATTCACTAAGAAAGTTGTTCATCTTTTATTTGGGTTCAGTGAAATTTAGAAATTTTATTATTAAACTTTGAAAATGTGGAAGCGAGTGGAAGCGAATTTTAAATTTAGTTTTATTGCAAGAAAGAAATATGCGCGAAAGATCTAATAGAACGTAAATGAACCGAACATTCTGAACCAAACGATAACCAAACACATATAAAGCTAGATGGGATGGCTAAATACCCAGCAGAAATGATGGCATAAATAAATGTCAAGGTCGCACTGAATTTTATATATGTCAAGTAGAAGGTATGATCGATCGCAGCTACCCGCATGTGAATTTGATTACAACCCAAATGCTTGGAGTACGGAAAAAACACTTGACCTCGGAACATTCGACTTTCCTGGATATACTACTGAGTATTGTAAAATATAAATATTAGAGAGGCCACATATCCATTAAATTCTGTATATTGCTTCAACGATGACAGTAGCACCACATGATGACTGATCGTTTGATCTCAAGCTCGAGCTCATTTCTTTCTTTTGGCGTAAAACTTAACGATAGTAATGGGCGGACGACGTTACTTTACTGAGTGAAAGTTCAACGTTACTTAGCCGATCAACAGTTTCCTCCCCATTAAAAAGAAACACATACATACAAACTGTAACTAAAACTCTGCAAATATGCTCAAAGTATGCAAAACTTTTAAAGAGAATTTTTATCGTTCTCTTGATAGAAATGTTTTTCGTTTTTTTTTTTTCTTTTTTTTTTTTTCATAAAACATCGATAAGAAATTATTATATTTCCGTGTCTAATACTTTTCGCAATCGCATAAATGTGTAGAATGAAAGCAAAGAGAGCAATTAATCAAGAAAATAATATTCATTTCCTGAAAACGAGAATTATATTGGAATCCGAGGAATCGCCTTAAAGAAAATATACTTTTTTCTATTTGCGATGGATGAGTAGACTTAGTTTCGCATATCGTGCTTAAAAGCTGATTTGACCTAAAGTCAAGATGTATTAGTCGTTTTATTCACGCATGACAAAGTAAATCGTGGAATACTTTATCTCTACGTGCAATCCTTCTTGATCATCATTATGCTGACACGTTTAGTAGACAACCCCAGAGTAACTGATCATTTAAACAAACAAAAAAAAAAGAAAAAAAAAAGAAAAAAACACCATTAACACCATTTGCTATATTTCTTGTTAATAATTCAAGGTATATATGGTCAGCTTAATGAATTGATTTCATTTATATATATGTATATATATATATATATATATATATGGTATATATATATATTTATGCACATATGTACTTATTTAGTATTATTGCGTTATAAGTGTTGCCGGTTGTTTTCCGAATCCTATCGATTTGCAGACTATCGTGAATTTGTTTTTTTTTTTTTTGCTTTGTGGACGATTTAGTGATTTTCAAATAGTTCTCGGAATTGCAAACAAAATTTACATCCACCTGAGATCACTTATGCATGCATGTATCTATATATTGTATAGGACATATGCTCCCTTTAATATTTCAACTAAATTCGTGTTACAACGACATTTTCCATGTCGTTGCATCGTAAAAAGCGTTTTATTCGCACAATCATACTCACACTCTAGCGTATAACATGCCATCTGTGTGCTGCTGCTGCTGCTGCTGCTGCTGCTGCAATGCTGCTGCAATGCTAGCACAAGTGCACTTACCCGGGATTTTTGTCTTCTGCTTGTAAAGAAGTCACAACAATATTGGTAGTCCTAGCGTCGCGTTCATCGATTCTTCTCTCTCGGTTTGTCTTTCGAGGGCGAATTTTGTTTGCCAGCACAAATACATTCGCGGTTTCTTGCAATTAACTCAAAATTCTACGAATTGTTTAATTAGAACTTTCAAGTCGTCGATTCTCATAGGGCAGTAATACAGTAATCGATATTCGCTTAGGAGCACCGCATTAACAGATTGGAGGAAAGTATCCTTTAACTTTTTAAATGCATATTTCAACTCTTGTATACGATTTTCCACCCAATTAAAGATTTACTTAATGAATTTGTTTGTACTGTGCTTGTATGTAAACCGTAGTGAGTGTCATCCTGCGCTCATACGGTCGTTTGTACATTTATGTATGCATGTATGTGAAGTTTAAACTCTCACGTACAAAAGGTGCAGAGTCTTCAATATTGTTCAGGTTTTGTGTTTCGCTCGTTTTTTTTTCTTTTTTTTTTTTTTTTTTTTTTTTTTTTTTTGTTCAACTCATCTTCCCATGACTCGTTTTTTTTTTTTTTTTTTTTTTTTTTTTGCTTGTTTTGTTTTTTGATATTCTGTTAGCGAGATATTTGGTTTGTGTGTAAACATGAGACGCGCGCCATTACTTACTTAACTCTTGATATCTGTAGAGTATCGTGTTTGTTGTTGTTTTTTTTTCTTTTTTTGTGCAAAATTTAAAATCTGTGAACTTTTGTACTTATCACTGCTAACATCGTAGTTAAACTGAACTAAGTAGTGGTTTGTGATATCTTTGAATGTTTGTTTGCGCGCATTTCAACCTGGCAATCTGGGCTGACGGACTGGCTGGCTGGTTGGTTGGCTGGCTGGCTGGCTGGCTGGCTGGCTGCCTGGCTGCCTTGGCTGGCTTTGGTTTGTTGGTTGGTTGAATCAGTTGGATTCTATATATGCATGTGTTGTTGCCTTAGCAAGCGATGGCTGACTGGCTGGTGTGCTGATTAAATCATTAAATATTCCGATTGTGTAGCACAATAATGAAATGTTTTTGCGCTTGTCTGATTGCGAATTATTCATGGAATGAAACAACAACAACAACAACAGCAGCAGCAGCAGCAACAACAATAACAATAATAACAACAAACAAACGGAACACTGTATTTTTTGCATAATTTTTTTTATTTATTTACTCCTTTTTGTTTTTTTTTTTTATGTCACTCTATAGCATAGAGACAATCAAATAGAAACCAAAACATCATTCACGAAATTTAATTATTAAAATAATTAAAATCGATATTCGTGAAATAAATGAAAGTATGCTAGAAATGCTTAGATTAAATCGAGATTAGAACGTAAAATAAGAAAATACCAAAATTCTTAAGCAAGTTATACACAAGAAATTTTTTATCGCTTGCAGATACCCTGGAGTGTGAAATTCGTTGATTATGTTTTCCTTCTTATTTGAATTTTACTCCTTTCGCTTTTCAAAGAGCATCTGCTCTGTTCATGCACCAACATAAACAATGCGCGGATTTTGAAAATAAAAAATGTTTAGTTGAATTATGGACATGTACACTGCCTAAGCCACATGCAAATACTTTGCTGTCTTTGCTGTTCACTACCTAAGGTGTGAAGAATATTAGAAAGAGCAGAAGAGAAGAAGAAGAAAGGAACAAAGTGCAATAAAGAAGAAGACAACAGTGCAACAAAGAATATATTCAGGAAGTCTTATTTGCCAGAGCGTCTATACACGCTAAGTGTACACGTGAAAAATTTAGGAATTTTTTCACAAATTAATTTGACATTTTAATCAGTTACGGAATTGGTCTAATAAACACACACATCAAATTTTGTATTCGTCTCTGAAACGACGTAGTATTTACTTTTATGCAAATATTTACAAGCACTGCCAAGCTTGATCTAGGGAATTTAGGAGATGAGAGAGAAGCGCCAAGCTTGGCCTTTCGGCGCTTTAAGAATTGCAATTTATCAGGCCGAGCTGACGGCTAATCACATCTTTGTCACACTTACTTTCTCCCATATTAAATTCTACGAATCGCAAGTAGATCCATAAAGTGAATGCAATAATCAATGGCACATATGACAACCAAAGCAAATAGTAAAAGTAAAAATTATATTCAATTTAATTTGATTCTATCGGTAGTGTCCTTGCATGTTTTCATATATTATATAATAAAAAAATATCACCTCTAATAGATGTGTACGCTCGTATGCTCGTAATTCATGCTTATTCATAAACTTGGCTCTAAAATTTTCTAAAATTTGTTTGATTGATTTAAATAGACGGAGAGTAGAAAAAAGATCAGTTTTCATATTCCACAATGTTGGGTGGGCGCGGTTGATTTTTTCTATTTACAAACTAAAAGTGGAAATTCAGTTGGTGTATATGTTGTACTTTATGAGGACCAAGCAAAAAACATGAGAAATAAAGGTGTTCACAGTTTTTGGTGCCTAGGCATGTGGGCTTTATAGACATCTCTTTTGACCGGCTTAGATAATATTCTTGTTTAAATTTTTACGCGATATCTTAATATTTGTGAAAGAGAAAATGTTTACCACAAATACTACAGAGTTAGGCAGACGGGCAGATGGACAGACAAACATGTTTAGGTGCATTCCGAATTTAAAATTAGCCAAGAATTTCTATATTTTACGGAGCTTTTGAAACTTACTTCCGCCCGTCATAAAGGTATTGACAAAGTTTGGATAAACTATAATATTGGATGGGTGTGGTCAATTTTTATCATTTTTATACAGACACTACATCATTGGACATAAATTAAAAACTTATGTAAGAAATTGTAGTTTTCCGTCATAATGTTTAAACGATGAGCGTTTTAATAGCCAGACAGCAGGCGAGCAGGCAAAGCCTACCACGGGCTAGAAGATCTATTGTGTTCGCCCATGCCCCTAGCCTTCCAGTTTTAGGATTTTTTTGAATCCCGCCACCTTCTTTGGACCGGAGCACCATAGCGTTCGAGCATAGTAAAATGTGGGCCAAACGTTTAGTGTTTGATTCTGCAGATGGGTTCACATTCACGTACAATGTGATGCGACGTTTCAGTCGTTCCTTTGCAGAATCTGCATGAATCGGTATCAAATATACCCACGTTTTTCAGATGGTACCTGAGGGAATTATGACCAGTGTAGAACCCGGTCAGTAAACGTAGGTCGCTTCTTCTTAGTTCCAGTAGTTTGTGTGCTCTGCCGCAAGATTTTATGAATCTTTTTGCCTGTCGTTGTCTTGCACAGTGCTTCCATCAGCAGTCCGTTTTATTCTGTGCCCATTGCGATGCCAGTCTGCTAACGAGGCTTCTTGGTACGCCACAGTACGGTTCAGGACCTGCCATGGCTCCTCGGGCTCCCCTGTTAGCTCTCAACACCCGAATGCCCAGGTACCCAAATTAGATGCGCATCACTGTGCCTGCCTAGCTCATTCAGTCTTTGAAGGCACTCCAACACCACCAGCCTGGATGTTATCATTCACCCATACAAGTACAAGTAAGCCTAAGTACTATTTGGTCTTTCTACCTTTCGTTGAAATTTCTGTAGTTGCAGTCCAAGCAAAAATCTCGGCATATATTAGTAGCTAATAACATGCTTATGTCAGTGCGATATCTTGTGTACATTTATATTATCTGTCAGTCACTATGACAATTTTGTGAAAATAAAAAACAGTAGACTAATATTTCAAGTTTGGCTAAGAACTTATTGCGGTAAGAGCTGGAGTACTTGCAGAAAGAGAGGTAGAGAGTAAAAGAAATGCTTTCTTTGTCAGTGCGATTCAAGCCAAACAAGGCGTTCATTGATGCATAATTAATTAAATGTTTTGCATTTCTTTCATTTTTTTTGTTGTTGAAAAATCTGTTGCTTCTTATCTAGTAATTGAATTATGGAATCGTCAACTCTAAATTCACATGCGCACATACACACATATACCCACATTCAGAGATTTTCTATAAAGCATAAATTCTTTTTTTTTCTTTTTTTTTTAAGTACATTTTCTAGTCTATTTCTACCGCTTTTTACTTTGCGTTTGTTTGTTTATTTGTTTGTCTGTTTGTATCTCATATTTAGATTGTGATGAAAGCTATGTTGTGCCGCTTAAATAATAGCAAACAGAACAGAACAGAACTGAACTGAAGTGAACTGAACAGAACAGAACAGAGCAGAATGTCAATCTCTTTCTGGGTTTTTTTTTTCCGTGTATTTTATCAGACGATCAGTGGTCTTTTGAAATGTTTTAGAGCGTGTAAAATGAAGGGCTCTGATGGCATTTGCACAGATTCGTTTACAAATCATAATCATATCTTTTCATCATATCGCTCACTCAATTGTATGTCGTCTCATCTCTGCTCCTTATTCATTCAATAAACACATGCATGCATGTGTTCTCTAAAAGTTATTCAGATTTTACAAAGCATTGCAGTAAACAACAATAATTATAAACAAAGCGTCTGTTTTTATATATTTGTCCTCTGTCCTCTGCCGTCTTTTTCTGTTTTTTTTTTTTTTATTGCTTTTTTTTTTTGGCTCAACAGAAAATTCAAGGTATTTGTGACTAGACTCTTACAGCATTTAAAAATCGAAATAAAGGCTTATAAGGGTTTTAATTATATGAGTGTTTCTTAAAGGATTTTATTTAATTATATAATTTCAATAATTGCTTATGTTTTATTATATAATCTACTGCTACCGCTACAGTTTGCAATAGCATGCAAAGGTGATGCTGGCATAATTGCTTAATTGAGAGTTGGAAGCTGGGAACCAGCTGTTATACGCCCTGACCTTTAGTGAGAAGGATACGTTTTTTCTTATTATTGATGGGTTTTTTATTATTCTTTGTGTTTTTCCCTTTTTTTTGCTCCTTAACTTATCCTTATGTTGCCGCTTCCTTGTCTTGTGCTTCCTTTCTTTTTATTTTTCCTCTCTTTTGGTCTTTCTTATCTTCGTCTTCTTCTCCTTTTCGTTTTCTTTTATCACACTCCATTTTTCTTTTTTTTTTTCCTATTTCTGTTCTTCTTCCCTTTATATTGTTCTTTTCCTTGTGCTCTTCGCCTATTTTTTTATTCTTCTCTCCTTTTCTTTACACATTTTTTGTTCATTCTTTTCCTTTTTGTTTTCTTTTTTCACATTTTCCTATTTTCTTTTCTTCTTCTTCTTTTATTCCCGTCTTCTTATTTTTCTCCGTATTTTCTTCTTATTTTCGTTCTCCTTCATTTCTCCTTTCACTTGTCTTTCATTTTTTTTTCTTCCTTCGTTTTCTCTTACAAGTCCCTTATTGGCGGAAAGACCGTTTTTCCGAAAAGCTTTGTTAGCAATAACACGTAGTATGCTGCGACGTCTTATTTAAATCAGAAGCCAGAGGTATCCAGTTCCATTAAACTATGGCAAGAAGAAACTTAAAACATCGCATATATGTCCCATTTTTCGCGTAATCGAAATGTTCTTGTTAACCCTCACTCTTTTTTTCAAAAAACATTGAATCGTACGTCTGTCGAATCGATTATTACGATCGTGAACAGATCGTAGAGTAATTTAAGTGAACTTCGATTAGACATATGATGGACTTGTAAGGGTGACGAAGTGTGCGTCATTTTAAAATTGTGTCAAAAAGGACTAAAGTAGATGTCATGACCCAAAGTCAAACGAAGAAAATAAAAGCAGGACATTACTATGAAAGGATTCTATTTATGAAAATCGCCCAGTTGCTTTTACATGCGTTCGTTAGACCAGTCGTTTAAAGAATTCTAAAAATAATTTATTTAACCTAAGAAATATTAGACCGCAACCCATTATACAACAATAACAGCGGGGGCCACGATTGCGCGAGCCAGTTGGATGTGATGTGTAAAACTTTAATCCAACCAAATAAAACCGTTATTATAGAAAGCTACCAACATAATTAAAATAATTTTCCTATATAGTATTAAATAAGACTAGTTGAGGTAAACTCACACTATTCCTACACTGGATCGTAACGTACGTAGCTAGTTAGCTAACATTCCGTCTGGGCTCTATATATATATAATATGCTACAATATCTTCCACAATTTCTTATCGAAACAAAGATATTTTAAAATTTGCCTCCTGCTTGCTGTGAAGCCATTCGCAAACCGAAAGTACACTCTGAAGATTAGCCTCATTAATCAATTAACGTCTTACTTGCCGAAGAATGCAAGCCTTTACATGATTAATGTGCGATTTCATATAAATATTTTTAGAAATAGTTGAGCTCAGCAAACTGACCCATAAACTATTAGCAAAACGGACTCTTGTGGGCCATTCCAGCAACTTGAACAATAGAAATTAAAGGCTTAAATGTGTCAATTTCTAAGGTAGTCGCAAGACATACTATCGTGGCATGGACGGACATTAGATTTGAGCTCTCTTAAAGTGGTTGCGGTATCATCTAAAAGCCCAAGGGTCAGTAGCCGGTTTTACCGAGACCCTATTCACAAATTTTAACAATGGAAATGAATCAGAAGCAGTTACCACAAGGAGCAACCTTCTAAGACTAAGTACTTTTTTCTTTAATCCAAGAGCTCATGTAACCTTTTAGAGGGGTCCTTCTGGCCAACTAACTAACCTGTCAACGATTAGAAAACTAGTTTACAACTTTCACTTTCTGCACTGGCTTTAGATATCATAGAGGATTGATAGACTAATCCATCCATAATCCAACCATCATATAGTTGATAGACTAATTAGTGGACAAGCAAAGTCAATCCCTTTAAGAAGGGTGTTCTGGTAAAGCCTTTGGACTCTATGCTGTGTATTCATTCTTTCATGCTCACTCAACATATTATTTAACCTGAAGTCACGTTAAATAATTTATCCAATAATTTAATAACCGGTTGCATAATTGTGTAAAAGAGAAGATTTACATAAACAAAATAAATTAGATTTCATATATGCGTACCTACGAAAGCCTTGTAAGATGAGCAGGCATAAGCAGGCGTATTAGCTTAGATATAACGTGAATTTTTAATTTGTTATGCAAATTAATATTAGAGTAGACATAAACAGGATATCAGTTGAATTAGTTTTCTGAATACTAGATTGCATCTAGCAATAAATCTCTCACAAAATCTTATTATAATGCGACAACAACATATAAGAGAGATCTACAAGTATGTAAGCTGACTGATAGATACACATCCGTGTGCATATAAGCAAAGCTAACAGCAAACGTTATAAGGAGTAATAAAGATATTACTCCTTAGAAATTTGAACGCATTAATTAAACGAAATTGACTGCTTTATATGCAAATCTTAAGTATTCATTAAAAATATGCATAGGATTTAAAGGAAAAGCGTCAGCGTTCAGTGAAATGCTAGAAAATAAGAGCAATTCGAGCAAAGTTCTTTGCTGGTCTTAATTGATTTATTTAACAAAACAATTTTTATTATTCTATATATTAAAGTACATTAACGACATGATAACGAGCCCTGGAAGCGTAACCTTGCAATTCTCTTAACTTAACTCTTAACTTAACTCCCATAAAAAGATTCAATCATATATAAGCTCTTGTCGTACTTTAACTACACAATGCATAACATATATTAGCACGAAGCCATTTAATGTAAGCGTGTCATACACAGGCTGCTTGATAAGAAACGTGACTATCAAGTTCGCATACGTGAATTCAATCCCTAGTGCAGTAAACCATATTTTAATTATGACAAGTCTTTGGTTGCAGTTATAGTGAATGCTCGATCACAAATTGGGCCAAACCTTGGATGACCGATTGGTCATACAGGTGACAGGCTGTGACTGCACCCTATTCCTCTGTGCCTCTGGCTATTATCCTGCTTTTGACACACGTACACGATATCCTCCTGAGTAGTTTCAAAGGCCGTGGTTATCCGAACTGCTTATATGAATTATTTTTGTAGATATCTTAAGAGATCTTGAGGGAAATTGCTTTGGAAAATGTGAAGGAAATGAATTGTGAGATCACTGGAGAGCTTGAAGAATAATTGTATATTTTTACATTGTTAGGCTACGAAGTTTCTGAACGACTTTCTATGTAATTTTTTTAAAGTTTTCTAAAGCGTATTTATAGGCGCTAAAAACGTTTGACAGATCTAGTACAACGTATATGGAGAGTATGAAAAAAATGTCTGAGATGCCCATAACTTTCATTTTCTCCTTTATTTATGTGTCTACGCACGAACATCAATGATAGCTGTAAAGAGAACTCGTTCTAAACCGAAAGAGAATTGAAAGCAAGTTTAGACGGTAGATGTTGACAGCTATATACCCTGCACCTCTTTACAAAATACTGCGAATAAAGGCAGTGATAGTAAGGACCGTTTCGTTCCAGCCCAACATATCAAACGCTCAAATTCCATAAAAATATCTCGAAAATTCTTGCCTTTAAGTTGAATAGCGAAAAACAATACAAACAACATTGGGCGGACGGGCGCGCAGATAGAGGGATGACAAGCATGCAGGCGTGAGCCGGTTCATAAAATGATTTTGAGTTGCCGGCACAATAATGGAAAAGTATAACAATAGAATGCGAAGAAAAGTAACGGATAGATTGTTACTAATAGAATAGATCTGAAGAAGCTTCATGTACTTTGTATCACAAAAGGTTGAAATATACAAAGAAAAGTGAATATGCTTGTAATAAACAATAAAACCAACAAAAACTACTCGATCAAATGTTTGAACCTAACACAAAAAAGTCTTCTCATAAACGGTGTTTCAAAGAACGGTCAAACGTACAATGCCAACAAAATTAACGTTATACGTTTCTACTTTCGTATATGTACGTACGTACGTACGTACGTACGTATTGTATGATACGAAACAATTACGATGATTATTCAAAGATAATCGAATACAAAACATAAATTTCAACAGCTTTAGCAATATTTACTCACCGGTTCAACTAAACAGTAAACAGTAAACAGTAGTCGCACAATCGACACTCAGTCAGTTATGTTCAAATTGCTGTTGTAAGACAAACACTCAATAGAATAAACGGCAATGAAGTAATTATAGATGTTTGCTTGTGCCCAGTTTGTGTATGATGGTTGTCTGTGATTGTTTATTACAAGCAAGATGACCATGTTCGGTAGAGAGATGACAATATTCAATTTTAGCTGACAGTGATTACGTTACTACAATAATGATAACGACAATGGGCAAAAAACATCAACATCGATTGCTATAACACTCGCAACAATATATTATACACTTATACACTTATAAACATCTATATATATATATATGTGTACATATATGTTTTGTTCTTAAATATGAAACAATCATATGAAAAGAATCGCAAAACATTGAATAGATGAAAAAGATGAAAAGGACATATTAACGTGGACCAATATGATCAATGTTTATTATTATGGTTTGACTTTTGATTTTTGTTTTGTTTTGTTTGTTCGATTTTGTATTTTGATTGTTCGGACTAAGCGTCCGTTTTTTTTTTTTTTTTTCTTTTTTTTTTTAACAAAGCTCTACAACATATGATCGTATCGCAGCTTGTCGATCGTTGCGTGTACGCATACCACCATATGCTCCTTGTTACTGGTTTGATTTACTCATTTGACAACACGTTTTTTTCCCACTTCTGTTCTTCTCCGTTTTCTAACCATCTTTTCTTATACTTGCTTCTTTTTTTTTTCTTTTTTTCTTTTGGTCTTACTCGCTGATGAGTCTGGGGTATAAGTCTTAAGTTTTTAATGATGATTGTATCATTCATTTATCATTTATTGGTTAGTGTACAATATTAATGAAAAGTAATCGTTATTTAATGCTCGAGAAACTCATAAGAATGTATGTAATGTATGTAAGTATTCATTTATAAGAACAAGCATATCAAGTATTATTGATTTTATTCTTATAAACCTTTGGTTTAATTGCATTAGATTTTGATAAAAGAAAATAATGAAAAGTATACGCTAAGCGAACAATCAACTTTTCCCAAGACAATAAGCGTGAAAACCTTCCTATTTCGAAATCAATAAATATTATGTTTTGCAAAGATTTGTGATAAGTTCAACATCCATCCATGCGAACTTTTCGCTTAACTACACGGGAGATAGGTAAATATATAGAAAGAATAAATATGAAAAGAAAAGCGAAAGGAATTAAAATTTTATATGGCTGACTGGCCGAATAGGCAAAGGATTTCAACTAACAACTCAATTGTTACGGTTGGAAATCTCAAATACGGTAGAGTTTTCATTACAGTCGATAGTCTTAGATACCAGTGTTTTAAGACTTTAGTCTTAGCAACTAATTCCAATAGTAATAAAATAAAGTAATTTAAATAAATTATGACATAGTCAGTAAGGCGAAAACTCCGTGGCGTTTGAGCTAATAGATGATTTTGGCAATTTTGGCATCCTTCTGTGCAGAGTGTCCGCAGATATTGAGGAAAATTAGTCGACTGGTGATGGTGGGATGGAATAATTAGTTTACCAGAAAACAGTAGAAGGTTATTAATTAAAATGGCGCGTATTTATTTTAGTAAAGAAAATAAGAAAAATGCTGCTAAATTTTGGTTCAAGAAAGGCCTTAGGCTTTTCCTTTACCAAATATTTTTAGATGCTGGTTTAAAGAACAAATTAATTTTGCAAGCTAATCAAAAAACATTCGCTCGAATTTGTAGATTATAACGATTTTCCATAATTGTCGTCAGATGAAGAGAAAGTACTAATGGGATCAAAAAGGATTGTGGATTTGCGTATAAATCGAAAAATTTTTATTTGCACTTCCAAGTCCATTTCATTGCCTATGTCGCGTGCATAAAACTCAAACAATATTCGCTAATAGCTGAGTTGGGCTCGCGACAGAAATTCATAAAGCACAACATGGCTGTTGTTCGTCGAAGAAAACTGTAAATAAAGCCTTAAATTTGCAGCGATTTGATCGCGGTTCCTTCGTTCCTGGTTCATATTTTGCACAACATTCATTTGTTTGGTCAGTTGTTTCCAGGACATATGCACAGATCGAAATCTCATCTGCGGTAATAATGCATTTCATAGCGCTCTGGCAGTCAGGAATTTTTGTTTCGTAGGCGTAGTGAAAATCGGAAAATTCCCTTGTGCGCCACTGCGAAGCAATCAAGGATATATTTAAATGAAACTCTACATAAATGTCAAACAAAACTAAATCGATAAAGACATCCACGACTTCGTAATGCTCACGAAGTTTAGATGAAAAATTCGCCTTATTTTTTGTTCCCATTAAAACATTGTGCCGACGTCGATATCATCTAAAAAGTTTTCAGCGGCTGTTACCAAGAACTCCTTTACAAATAGAATCTGACAGAGACTATTTTGAATAACCTGAATGACTAAAGAGCAAGCTCCCGATTACGTAAATATCTCTCAAGAACGAGTGTTAGCTAAATCAAAAAGCTTTTTACACTCTAGGATTACGAATGCAAGCAGATACGATGTAGCAATCAATGAAATCATGGGACTGTTGAGAACATTCCATCCCCAAGGATGTTTATAATGTTTGACTCTTTTGCGCGTATTCCGTTGAAAATTCTGCAAACACTTGGACATTCCTTGAAGAATAAACTGTTACATAACTTGTTAACATTTCTAAGCAATTAGTTCTGCCTGTGTTGTCGCATCTTATCAATACTCGTCTGTCTTATGTTATGTTTGATGCTTATCTCTCTGCTGTGCAGTTCAATTATGAATCTTAGTTGGATTTTTTCTTATTTCCCTTATTCGTTCATTCGTCATCCGAGTGTGCAAACAATTATATATTCACCAATCCGTCTTCTATGCGTTTGACGGTTCATCTAACTAATTGGTTATAACACATATTCCTTTCTTTAATCGCATCTTTCTGCGTTTTTCATTCTCGGACAGTTCTTTGGTATTTTTGTTCTTCACTCTGTCTGTCCATAGTAGCATTTATTTATTTTTGCTTTTACTCAAGTTTCGTCGTTTGTGTCTTTCCATCCGTCCACCTGATAGCCTTTTCAAAACTCCGTTATTGATAAAAATAACATTAACTCAACATGGATGTATATGCGTTTATATCATTTGCGAAAGCTAAGCAAACGAACGATCGCGATCCGTGGAAAATTTAAAAACTTAGGAATAATTTGAAGATTATAGCAAAAATCATTCGAAAGTTTGATATCTATATATATATCTGTATCAAGGGCATGTAAACATTTGAAGCGAATGTTATTCCAATCGGCTCAATGCTAGATCAGAAAACTGAGAAAGATGTTATCTGTCTTACTTAGGTGACGGCTACTCAGCATTCACTTAAAAATGATCTTCAGCTTCCTTAGCTGATTCTTTATAATTCTCTGAATAGAAGAGTATTTGCTTCAGTTTTCAATATTGTCATGATTTTTTTTTTTTTGCTTTTTTCTTTTTTTTGTTTTTTCTATGTAGATCTTCCATAAAAACACTTCGATAAATCTTATCAGAAATCTTAGGTCTAAAATATTTCTACACATTTATACACTAAGTAATATTGTTTTTTTTTTTATTCAGATGAAAAATCGAAAATAAAAAAAAAAAATAAATGTCGTTTTTATAATTTGAAAAAAAAATATAGACTAAAGGAGTCTTATGTTGTCTTTAAGCATCTTTAGTAGCATTAGTTAAGTGCTGTTCGCAACTCATTTATCTAAGATTAGACATCGTTTTTCTCTTTCTTGTCGTTTCTTTTTTTTTTTTCTTTATTTTCTTTATTTTGCTTTTGTTTAAATTTTTGCACGCTTTATTTGCATTTTCTAAGAAATTCTGATATTTTTAGAAGAAAAAAAAAAAATTTATATATATATATATATATATATATATATATATTTTGTGATTTAGATTTTAATCAATGCAAGGTGTGAAATATTTCGTTAATAGAAATGTTTCGCTTTTTCTTCAAAATTTTAATAGTTTTCTTCTTTACATGTACATATAGATTCTTCTTCTTTTTTTTTATTGTCATAATGAAAGTGATTACAAACATATGGAAAACCTTCTGGTTAAGGTTTTTCTTCACAAGAGAGTATCTTTTGAGTACAGATGGTAAATCTATAATGAAGACACCCATAGGATTACATATAAATACATTACTGTAAAAAATCGTTGATCTAACTGAAATAAGTAAAAAAAGAAAGCAAAACTATTTGTATAATAAATACACGGAACGACTCTGACGTTTTCATTGTAAATGTCATATGTTTTTCGACCCGACAAGTAAGCGGGCGGTATTGCAAACATTTACGTTATTGCGAAATAACAAAAGATATCTAATGAATTTGTATTCATTCGTTTGCAGCCAAATTGATCGACCCCATCAACTGCTCCTTTTGTATATTTGCTCTGACGAATTCCTAAAGAATTTTCATAACTTTCATAAATTAATCCAAATTAAAAAAAGGAAAGAATATCTCAATAGTGAGATAAAATGTTGGAATTGAAAATGCAAACCATCGTCTTTCAGTCAGGAGCATTAGTTTTGTCTTTCTAGCTGTGGCCACTAAAAGCGAACAATTGGATATCTTGTGAAAGAACTCTACTGCTAGTACACTAACTTCCTAAAGTGCATGTGCCAGTAAGATTGTCTGACGTAAGAAGTGGAGGGGGGAAGAGTCTAGCTGTACGCCCCCCCACAAGACATAATTATTTAATACGTAATGATTTTGTCACTATTTTATGATACGACCTTTGCAAGGCAAATATAAGGCTTGAGTTGTTGAAACGATTTAACATTCTATGCAGGTGGCAAGATTCAGAGTTAACTTCGATAAGGATCGCCCTGATTAAAAACATGCATAAAACACATAATGGGCGTTTAAAATTCGGTCTGAAAGTTAATTCTACTAATTGTTGGCAATAATAAAACAGCCGATAAAGCATGTAATAAATAGTTGATAAATCATAAGGTAAGGAAAGTTGATCGCGATAACACAAATCGATCGAATTATCATTCAAGCGTTTCACTCAAGTAATGCATTTTAATTACTTATAATAAAATTATTTGTGTTAAATGAGAGACTTCCGCTAGTCAAGCCATTAGCTGAAATATCTCAATTTATTTTTATCTTTATATCTAGCTTAACAAATAATTTGCAATCGTTGACAGTACTGCTGCGTTCGTGCAGTATCGATCTTCTGCCCTTAGAATTATCAGACTGTGAACAGTGGGATTGATAAGCTCTTCCGATAAAATAATCAAAATGAAATTTTTTTTTCATAACTCAATAACATAATAATTTCCTGCCTGATAAGATTTTTATTTACTTCATCCATTAAATGAAATTAAAAATGATTTACTTTTTAGGACAAACAAAGCAAACGAATAAACTTTGAACTCTAACGCCTAAAAAATTTTAATTTTGTTTTATTTCGTTAAAAACAATTTATTTATTGATATAAAGCTCATTGACTTTACTGCTTGGTAAATATTAACGCAAAGTTATATACTTTTTTTTTTTATTTTTATTTTTTGATAATCGGACAACGCATTAAGTGCTTCCACGGGTGTTCTTGAAATTTTTGACAAAAAAATATAACGCATGAGAAACTTGTTCTGGTTAAAAATAATTTCGTCAATAGTGTCTTCAACAGGTCGGTATGAACCATTCCGTCCTTATTCCTAAACGCAGTAACGATAATCTTTTTCAATATCATCTTGATAAGCTCGACTTTTGGCGGTTGGCTGACTAAGAAGTTGTCATTCGGATTCATAGTAGGCTAAAGTCTCCACACCCGTTACCAGATTTTCCAATAAACCATCCCATTCGCCATTACACTTGTCAGAAATCGATTGAGCATCATCGGATAACAACTTTGGGAATCATTCTGCCAACAACAAACATTTGTTGGGTGTTTTTTATGCTATGGTTCGTACTTTTCTTGACTTTCCATTTCCTATTTTTTATCAATCTACTCATGGTGCGCTAATTTCACGCCAGTGCAGCCCTTGAGTCTAAATTATCTTTCAAAACCGATTTTATAGCACCAACTGAAACGTATGTGAGATCAAGAAGGACATGAATGTTAGCCGACGATTTTTGAGCAACAAACTGAATGTGGTGCCCGTCGATCGACGCCGTAGGTCGACCAGATCGCCTTCAATGGCTTCTCTGCTCTTTTTCCGCAACTTAAGTCCTGGCGAACAAATCCCACAGCATCCTTGCAGCTGCGAGAAAATGCAGCATAACATATTTCTAGCAAATAGCTAGACACAGACGACGCACACCGCACCGATTTCTTGTTAATAGTATGACCACGAAAAACAATTTGATGAAGTACGACCCCGTGATCATCGAAGTAAACTTAGTCTTGCTAGTTTTTGATCATCAGTAGAACTGCTTTTGTCCAATGGTTTTTATTGCAATTAAATCACATTTTCCCTCATACGGAAGACTCAATTCGTCGCTTATTCTCCGTCTACACGATCCATTGTCTACACTTTTTGTTATTCTCAATTGTTACCTAATTATTGCTATTTATTGTCCCTAACTCGCACATATCTCCCATTGTGCTCATATACTTACTATATTTTATATATAAATAAAGACATCTATTTCCATTTATATGTTATTCATGCTCTATCATTAAAACGTTGTACATTGTTCATTATTCATTATTCATCATATACATTATTCATTAAAGTTTATTTATTATACATTTTTATACTCAGTGAAAATTGAAATTCTATACTTTAGCTCACAAGAGATAATTGCAGTACAAATAAACGAATATACGAAAATACGAACCACTTAAAATTATAGCTTTATTTAATAAATAATTCTCCTTAACATATACGCTGCTTAACTATGTTTATATCTGAAACGTACGAACTAACCTAAATCACGATATGTTAGCCAAGAATTATAAATAAATTTAATGCGCGACTTGGGCTGAATATTTCAATACCTCGCCAAAATACTGGCTTTTTATTTGCTGTACTTAAAGATATTCGAAACAAGCTGCAAAAGTGCAAGTTTCCTATTTTACAATACAATATACCTCTGCTAACATAGTCAAGTGCAAATTATGATCAGTTGGTAACATTCACTCGTATACCTAACGTAGCATAACCGAAAGAAGGAAAGATTAAGGAAGAAAGGAGAAATACAGTCACGTAAAGTAAGTCAAAAGTATTGAAGGAGACAAATAAAATAATGCTAAGAACTAAAAAATTTACATTTATTTACAAATTTTCACCGGTTCTGTAGGAAGCCGTAGATACCGATTACTTTAAATTTCGACCACAGCTACGAAAAGAAAAGGAAAAATTTGAAGGAAATTTATTGACTTAGATAAAATTTCAAGATCTTCGTTTTCTTGTCAATGAACGAACGTAGAGCCGCATAAGTCTCTATTAGTTAAGCTGTTTACGTTAACTAAAGATAATTGGACTTGGTGGGGTTCTTGGTACTTTTTTCTTAGCCCAACTCTTACTGGGCTGCGGGCTACTGGTGAATTTTATCCTTTTTATCGTTACGTGACGTAGCAATAAAGGAAAAGTACATAGCAATGGCGCTGTACTAGATTCTTTCTTCTTTGTCATCATATCCGCTAGTCCGACTGTTTGCCTTTTTATTTGTCGGTCTGTCTACTTGGCTGCTAGCCTGTTTAATTTTTGCCCGCTTAGCTCTCTGTCTGTCCTGTGTTATCGGGATAACTCAGCCGGTCGCGACAGAGAGATTGAAGTGAATAATTAAGTCCTGATTAAGGCCAAAACAATTTCAAACGTTACAGTCGGTCAAAGCAGACTATTAAATACCCCACATCACACCAAAGAAAAAAATACAATAGGACTACAAAGCGTGCATCGTTTTGGTCGAACTTCAGTTAAGCTATTTTTTTTTTTCAAAGAGCCTCTCCTCCAGTTTTCATGATAAACTGTCAAAAACTAGGCCATATAACGGATTAGTTTTTACAAAAACGTTAACGTGAGGAAGGGGGCAAAACGCATTCATTTCGAATACCAAAATAGTCATTTTCACTAACTGGTAGGACTTCACCATTTTACGAAAAAGAAAAATTATTTACACAGACTTGCTTAGGTAACCCAACAGGAAGGCACTAAATATTTTAGGAATCGTCTGGATAGAAAACTGATAGGAAAAAATCCCATTCAGGTAGAAAGTAGCGCGTTACGGTTTACGGAACGGTATTGTGTACTAAGTGATGAATACTAACGTCTGCTCCGCCTATTCTGGATCTGCGGCATTAGAGAGAGAAGAATAACAAAATCAACTCCATTCTAAAGATTATAAAAGACTCCAACCTAACATACACTTATAAGGTCATGCCTTGAGGACACACAAACATGTTGTAATAATTGTATTAGAAAACAGATTTACTTTATGGTAAATACCGAGATATCATCATATACCTCGCAGGAGAATTCGTTATTACGAATTAAAAATTTCGTACGTCACAAATGAAATTAAATTTTATTTCACGGCTCATAAAGCCCAGTCGACGATTCTGTCAGTTAATACTATGTTACACTCCTGAACCTTTACTGAACTGAAGAGAAAATTCGTATAGATTGTGGAATATGACGGAACATGGTGCTGGTTCAATCATTACCACTCACATTAAGATTAAATTTTCTCACAGGTCGCGCTTCATTGACTACATTTTACCCTTTATTCCTTTATAATAATTGGACAGATTGGAAATAAGAAAGGCGATGTGAAAACATATTGGGAGATGAAGTTATGAAATTTCTCGAAAAATGGCAAAAAATAGCCGGTAATTTCCTGTGTGTACTTAAATAAAATTACTGTTGAATTGAAGAAAAACTGATAAGAAAATGAAAAAAAAATCTCTCAATAATTAGTTAAAATCTCTTAATTATTAAAAATAATTTGATAGAAAAAAAAAGCCAAATATGTTGCGCAAAGCGGCAACAAACGCAAAGATGAAGCGAAAAATAGAAAAATCCGAGTATATCAGTTAAGTATCTTTACTCTGCGTAAAAAAATATTATATAAATTATAGGTAGAAGAATGCTTGATAAGCCGGCACGTGCGCACTTTTTATTTGGGAATTTTGGTGGTTAGTTGATGGACTATTTACAGTTAATCGTTTGTAAAAGGAAATAATCGATTGCGTTTAAAGAAATTTTTATTTAAATTCCATAACAATACCAGACCTACCACATAGCTAAAGAGTACTAAGGAAATCACCCCAATGCCCTTAACCCTAAAGTGTACTTGTGAATATTACTCTCTACTTAAACCAACGCACTTGGAAAGCATTCTATATAGGTATGTGTTCTTTTAATTGCAACTAAAACATTTTCTGTATAAAAATGTATAGAAGTACTTTTACTTTTTATGTTTATTTTGTGTTTTTGTTTTTGTTTTTGTTTTTGTTTTTTGTGTTTTCTTGTTTTCAAGAGTTTTTACAAAACATAACATATAATAAGGCACGCGCTTAGCCACTTGAACTCGCACACATATTATTATTATTATGTATACTTGCTATGAAGAGCAAGCAAGTCTCAATGATGTGGCTTAAGTATGCGAAACACTCACTTACGCGTAAACTTGCAAGATCTACCGCACGCATAGCTAGTTACTTAGGGAGTAGAAAGTTTCAAGTTTGTGTTGTTTCTGTTTTAGTGTTTTTTTTTAGTTTGCTATAAAGCCACACATCGGACTTAAGTTCCAATTCACGTGCAGGATAAATGTTATCCTCCCTAAAAGGGGAAAAGAAAGAGACCGAGACCGAGCCCGAAAGAGAGAGAGAGACAGACAGAGAAAGAGAAAGAGGGAGAGAGAGTGAGACAGAGAGAAGGAGATCGATTTTATTATTATTGCTAATGTTTTTTCTGTAAGCAACCCGTTCGCTTCGTTGCTCTTCTCACAATTGCCGTTTTCTGCTTCTTTCAAGTTTTTACGATACATTTTAAGGCTGTGGGATAAGACTGCATGTGCAGACAAATTCTTCTTATTGCAGCTTACGGTAGCTGATCTTATTTAAGTTTTATGTTTTATTTCTCATGTTTTTGTGTTATGTTCACTAGCGCCACCGGTCGTCGGTTTCATAAATTTTCATTGTTTGATCATTTGCTTAACAGTAATAAAATGTTTCATTGTGTGCCTCCTCCTTTAAAGATTTGTCAGGATTTTCAGGTGACAACAATAGAAATTACATTCTAATGGTAAATATTTAAATCAGCATGATATGGAAAGCGAACTGCCTTCAATTGGTCGCTTTTTACGAACATTCACAAGATTTACGGCAACACACGGACGGATACGTGTACACATATGTACATTCATATATACATATATGTCTGTGCCTACGTACGGCTATTTTATGGTACTTTATGCCTTTTGCTGTTAGGCTCGAATACAAAAGACTCGTTAGATTTATATATTTTTAAGGGTTTTCGCAGAAGTCGTTAGTGTGACAGGCTGGCTTTGTTGATTTTTGTTGTTTAAGTCTTGTCTGGCGCCAGCATTAGAGACAATTTTCAAAAATGTTTCGTCACAAAACTCTGCGGGCGTTGTTACAATCATGTATGTACACACAACAGAAAAATGGAAAGAAATAAGAAAAAGAAAAAAAAAAAAAGAAAAGAAAAAAAAGAAGAAAAACCGTAGTCCTATCCTTCATATGTATATCGAAGGAATGCCTAGTAAGATATTTATTTATTTTATTTTTAATATCTAGTGAGAATTTGTTCATTTACCTTTCTTTCTAGCAGATGACAGGTAGCTGGACTTGAATCTTGTTTTTACTTAATAGAATGTTTTTACTCTCATCGGCTAATTTCAATCTTCTAATAAAATGAATGATGATAGTGTTACCATCATCGGAAATTAGAAGGCAGCAGCTAAAAAAGGTAATCTTTATAGCAAATCTTCGTTTAGACTTCTAAACGTCTTTCTCGAATTTATCGAAATTTCTTCACTGATCAAGAGGTCGATTAGTGGAAAAAGAGCAGTTACTTTTTTTATACGACTAATTCATTCGTATCTCTGTTAGAGAAATAAAGATTGACTAAAAAATCGGGTGTGAAGACAAGTTATTTGGTTTTCAGAAGTCATTTAATCAATGCATCGATGTCTAAAGAACTATAGTAGTATAGTGTTTATCTTCTGTTGTTTGATTAACTGCGTAAATAAGAGACAGTCAGCTGGTGATCTGTAGAGGTTTTATTAATCAATGCGTATATCCACTAGATCGTACAAAAAGATCGATCGATCGCTTGTCTCAAGATATCTACTTATTCGGTTGATATATTCGCTGGGAAAGCGAAGAGCAATCGATTGTCTATCTTATGAAATTTCTGATCAATGGATCAACTCTGAATACATGAATGTATTGAATAAAAGGAGAATACCATGCAGTTCCCAACTAAATTGCAAGCAAAGTAAAATGCATATTAAAGAGCAGTTTAACGGATTGAAGATTAAAGTAGTATCAAGATGATATAGTTCGCATCAATTGGCACATTTCGCTAACAAAGTGGTCTTGTATTAAGATTACATAAGCTTTTTGTTTATTTCATAATAATTAAGTTTGTCCCCGCCTATCTGTGGCCATAAAAGCCTTCAGAGGTGTTCTTTGGATTTTTTACTCTAGACATAAAGCGAAACCATTTTTATTTGAAAGTAAAATTGGCGTACATCTCCTTATAGTTTGTTGCATTGTATGTGGCAATAAAATTCGAGGCATGAAAGTCGAAAGCGATGTGAAAAACAAGTAATTTTCTTTTTTATTATTCTTTAACCTGCCTACACGGAATTATTATCATCAATCAAGTTGTTATATACCTAGTTATCCTTAATGATTGACAAAAGACGCCCAAGGGTCACTAGTATGTAGTGGAGCCTATCTGTCGCTAAATCTTTGCAGTATTTGAGCAAAAAATCTTTTACATTTTAAATTAACGGATTGATAAACAGTCGTTGTTGAACTACTTTATAAAAAAATAGTAAGAATGAAAGGCGCGGGCATATTGCACGAATCGTATTTAAGAAACTATCAAGAAGTCAGATGTTTTACTAAAACGAAAGAGAAATGTTTGAGAAAAAGAATTTACGAACGTCCGAAATATTGTAAAATGCTTGTTAATGTTTCTTTTCACACTGCCTTGGCCAGGAATTCAACTAGCATCGTCCCGTAATTGGCGCGTTTATCTGATTAACGCAGACTGTTTTCTGGCTATTTTCGATACTGAAAAATTGCTGTGGTCAGCCTTTTGACTCGATTAAAGTCGGATAATAAAGAGCTTCTGTTTTTTGATTGAGGTGAACGAGCACTTGTCACTACTAACTAACTAAAGATATTTTAATGGAATTTAAAACCAATGCCAGTTCGGTTATGGACAACCGTAGAAAGAAACTACTCTTTTACCCGAACGTTTTAGCTGAGAAAGTCATCAATATTTCCTTCTATAGGTAATTCATTAAAAGCAGAGGAAGTTATTGGACCCATGGCCTGTTAAGTCAATCACTAGCATCCCGCGTGACTGTATTGCAACATTTTTAAAATCTTAAATTCGCGATATTAAAAAAAAAAGAAAAAGGATTTTCATTTAAATGCAATAGAAATTAAAGTAAAAATAAAAATTAATAAGAAAAAAAAAAGAGAGGGAGAGAGAAGGAAAAGAGAACAACTCAACCTCCTTACTACGTATTGATTATTATCAATTTATTAAAATGATTTCTTGCCATCTTTTTAAATATGAAAAAGTGGTACAGACAAAAAGTACTACATGTGTATAGGTTCGCTTTGAAGCGATAGAAATTGCAGTGAAATCGTTTTACAATGAAAAAGACGGAGAAAGGCAAAGAAGAAACATCTTATAGCCTCCAGCGTAGTATAAATGCGTAAAAATATTATTTATTATGGCGGCATTTTTCCTAAACTCCGACTTAAAATATATTAATTGAAATTTATGATGTGTGTGCGTGTTTGAATCTCTACCATTCTGACTTGAAAAACTCATATAAATCATAAGCAATTGATATAAGGAAGCAACGCGCAGCACAGAAACCATGCTAAGCATTGAAGATCTGATGTACATCAGAAGATAATCAAATTGCAATCCGTCACCTGGGCGTATATTTTTGTGATACAAAAGATGTCAAATTGCTGTCAAAATCGTACATAAACAAATAGTTGTACATATGTACACGTATGTATACAATTTGTATATATATATATATATATATATATATATATATATACGTTTGGTTTGTACATAAGTAGTTGAATGAAACTAACGAAATTTACATCAGTTTGCATGTCAAAATAAGGAGGCTACCAAAACATGACAACAACACAGAACGACACACACAAGTCAACGCTTATAGCAACGGTGTACAATAACCGTCTTGACAGAAGCGTAGTGGTAAACACAATGTAAAGAACATATACAAGGGAAAAAAAAAACAGAAACAGAAACAGAAACAAAAACAAAAAAGACAAAAATATTTAAGAAAAAATAAAAAACAAAAAAAAAAAAAAAAAACAAGGAAAAAACGAAATAAAAGATGAAACCACAACAACTGTGACTACTACAACGATTGCCTACAACACAACAAACATTGCAAACAAAAAGATTTTTCAAGATAGATAAACTGACGTTATTGTGGAATCTTCGGTGGATAATGTTGATGTTGTCCCTCGCATGCATATGAAATGATGCTATGGCAGCTTTTTAAATAAACACACTCAGGCAGACACATTAATGAATAATGGCGCACATCCCAACCCGAACAAATATCCTTCTTCAGAATGAAGAAATATTATTTTGGGGTCGTTTCGTTCGCTTTTTAGGTTGATTGCTTGAGATGAATTCCTTAAACAAAACAAAAAAAAAAAAAAAGAAAAGAAGAAAACCAACAATACGCACACACATACACATACACATGCATACGGACAGCTACTACTATAACTTATGCTGGTTTTTCTCTGCTTTTTTTCTTCTCCTTCTGTGCATGCGACAACAACAACAACAACAACAACA
>KK502714.1:225316-263604 GCA_000688735.1 Glossina austeni | reverse complement strand
TATATATATATATATATATATATATTTAGATTATGTTTATGAATTGATATACAAATATAAGCATAGATATGAAGCCAAACACATAGAGGTTTGCTGCTGGGGTTAAGAACTAATCAACGCACAGATGTAGCTTACAGTCATACGCATACACAATTTGTGTATATAAATATATACATATATATATATATATATATTTAAATATATATATATAAATATATATACGCAATGTATGCCGGAGAGAGTGCGTAAGAGATTGAAAAATGTGATAAATACATCTTGTGATAAAATTCATAAATAGCTGAGTTTGTTTGCATATCATGGGAAAATCTAAAAACAGTAGTAGAACATAATTCTAAATCATAATCATCACGGAAATGTTGTTGTCTTCTAAATTCAATTCAATTCAGTTCAATGCTTTCTTAGTTGGTTGGTTGGTTGGTTAGTTGATTTTGTTGGTAGATGGGATGGCCATTTATAGCTGATTATCTGACTTGCAAAGTTGTTTAGAACGGTTTTTCTTTTTTGAACTAATGAATTATAGTTTTGGGGCTAAAAATTTCGCACATTAAAGGAGCGGAAACCAAAAAAACTATGAATGCAGAAAAAATTTCGTGGCTTTAAATCAAATACATGTCATATTAATTGATAGGCTTTTGCTATTTTTCTGGCAGCACCATTGTGCCATCATCCTAGAACTTTGAACATGGATGAAGAACTGTTCCGAGTGCTTTTTATTGTCTTCTTTTGAAATCAACTTTAGATTACTAGAAGAGTTTTGAAAAGGACAAAACAGATGCTAATCGGACGGAATGAGGTCCGGGTCATACAACGGCTGCGTCACATCTTCATAAGTACAATCTCTTAATTTATGCTGAGATTTTAAAAAAGTGTGGTCCCTGCTTATGACTATGGAAGATGGCGATTTTCCTATTGCCCGAATCTGAATGTTTTGCATCAATTGCAATAACTATTAATAGTAAGGAGTCGAATCAATTCAAGATGCCCGAACGTTACATTACTTATCGTCTTACCGTATGTATTGCCAACTGAACCTTTGCCATCGTGTGTACGGCTTCATTCACTTTCGTTTTTGGATCTTCTCCAGACATTGTTGTCGCTTGATCTGTTCAGAATTAACTCGATTTCTTCTCGTATCAACAGAGATACGCTATACGCTCTATAGGATTTTTCTCTGCTAATTTGGAAGGTCCCCTAACAACGAACTTTTTTTTATATTCAGGTTGATGTAGGACTTCTTTTTCATCCTGGCTTAGTTTCAGAGATGAAATATGAAGATTTTCCTTAATTTTTTGGAAAATGATATCGATATTGCCAACAATTGCTTGACAAGAGTGCTGTGCGCCTTTAGCATTGAAATTTTCAGAGGGAGCAATTAAGTGTTGCTGATTTCAATAAAGCATCTTCGCCATTAATATCACAAATTCTCTTATACGACCACGAAACCTTATCGCCTTAATCGAAGTTGTATTGTAATGTACAGCACATGTTTGTCAGGATTGTTTCAATTTGAACTGAATTAACAAAAGTCATAATGTGTTCATGTTTACACGCTCTAAAAAATGCCTTCGATCGGGCGATTTTAAAGCTATTGAATAAACTGAATGTCACGAAATTTTTTCTTGATTTCATAGACTTTTTCCTCTAAGGAACGATCGTAGTATCATATGCCCAAAAAACTATTTGAAAGGGTAATAAAGTCATACGATAGACGGATACATTGTATAAATAGCAGTATTGTAGTAATTTTTTAAAAACCAACAACAACATTATACAAATTTGCCAAGTGCTCCATATAATTTTAACAGTTGATTAATCATAATTGATTTCGTCGCCAGACTCAATCGTTTTTCATGAGAGTGCTCTGCACGGACATTAAACGTTAAACAATAGGGACAACCATAAGGATTATCCAGCACCATAACAATTGAAATTGTAAAACTCCTCTTGAAACAATTTCAAAACAATAGGAACGATGTACAAATATTAGGATTGAGTTTCACTTTTACTAATGATTTTTCGGTCGTGTATGTAGATCATTAGTTTAAAACCTTAAACCGGATAATCTATCCAGAGGAATCGTCTGTCCCAAGAATGATGATTTAGCAACAACCTGCTTTTAAGGTTACTCCTCTCTCTCTCTCTATGGAAAATACTTATTAGAATACAAAACAGGCGGTGAATCTACTCTAAGCACAACGATACGATCGAAATGAGATTTGTATCTCTGCCTGCACCAACAAGAATAAGACTTAAAAAGCATTTCTTTGCATTCCTTAATATAAAATCGATGATAAATACAGTTTGCAACAATAACTTACTCGTCAGGCCTTTGAAATTAAATACTTTCAGAATCATTAAAATAGAAATGTTTTAAGCAGGAAAAGGATAAAGTTTTTCTTAAAAAACATCTGTATCTTAAGACAAATGAACTGAAAAATGTCTTGCTTCAATAGTTAACCTTGAGGTGAACATTGGCCACCAATGTCCAAACGCAAAAATTTCATATGTGTTCTCTGTACAGTAGAGAACTAAAGAAAATCCGGAGAATACTTTTCGAGATGTATTCAAGCAAATTGTAGGTTTTAATTAATACAACAAAATGTGATCTAAGGCTAATGTTCACTTCCTTTTATTGCCGAAAATTTGCAATTGACTAAAAATGTGTTCGAATATGTTTGGATTCAAAGAAAATTTATTAAACACAGAGTTTTGGGTGAAAGTCTATATCTCCTTAACTTGGAGTGTTTGTTAGCTAAATAAAAATGGCGGAAGGAGAAGACAGTTTAAGTGTAAAATGTAGACTTCCAGCTAATGGACTACCAACAGAAGATTGCTACTGTCATAGAAAGCTTTCACAACAGTTTATTAAGCTTGATCGGACTCTTTGAACAAGAATTTGGATTTAAGTAGTTATGTTACCTTATGGGTTGTTGGTCTTTGCTTACTTTTTGTTTGCTGAAATGCCCCTTGAAAGTACAATGAATGACGGAAGTCGGGCGAGGCACAAAATTGTAAATAACCGCAAAAATCGGATCCCTGCACATGATCGTATAGCTCTCTTGCGACAACTTGGGATATTAAGCGCATTTCAGCAGATTATGATTTGCGTTTCTTATGCGTGTTGTTTCCCACAAAAACAAAATTCAAAACTCGCTTTTACTACAAACTTTTATAATGTTCACGAGTTGTGTTTTTTATTCAAAAAAAATTCTTTTTTTCTTTACATAGAAAATTCCAAACCGCGCCCTCATAGGTTAGATCATCTAAAATGCAAGAGTTAAATAAATTAAATAAGCTAAATAAGTTAAAATAAACAGTTAATAACAACAACATCTGTCCGTCTATTTCTAGTCTTGCTTACGTCATCCATGTTGGCCACGATCGATCAAAAACTGCCCTATAATCGAATTGTTAGCCAGTACAGATCTTAGGGGCTTTTAGAGCATAAAGCTAATCGAAGCAACATCACCTCTTACCCTAAGAATATGCAGAGAGTATCGAAGCCATGTGAACCTCAACGAATTATTTTTCTATAGTGGCACATGAACAATTCAAATATCTTTTACAGCAAAGTTTTAAAGGTTACAATTTTTCACCCTGGTTAGAAGGTGCTTTTGTTAAGCAACAACAAAAACAAAACAAAAAAAAATTAATTTCTATTACAGTTTATGTTTTGTTTACCAATTGCTTATGTTATCATTTCTTTGTCGTACAATTTATGAACGACAGCAACCACTGTTCGCCTCCATTCAAATCACCCAAATCGGTCCAAAGCGACTTTTGTTAGTAAACATTACTGCTGTTATTGTTATTATTCTTTGTCGAGGGATAATGCTGTCAAGTGTGTTAATGAATTGCTCACTTTTGATTCAACCACTAATTAAGTTGTTTGACAATTGATTGCTGGGATTTCGTTCGGTTTAATTGAGCCATAAAACCACATGTTCACAAGTGCAATAAACGTAAAGACCGGCCGACTATTTTACTTTTCGAATACCAAACAGCATAATACGCTTTTGAAAATTTATTCAAACAGTTCTTCAAATTGCTTCTCATTAGAGAGAAATTGCAGGCGAAATAATAGAAATCAATTTTTAATTCTATTACTTAACCACATGTTCGCTTACACAAGTATATATACAAATATTTAAATCATATATCTCTGGATATAACGCAGTTTTACGAAATTAGGGATATGGTCTTATGTAGCAATAAGAATTCTTCATTTCGGCATGTGAACCCCTCAAAGGATCGATTGTGGGAATACCTCAAGAGGTCGATTGAAAGCATTTTCGCATTCGTAGGTAAATTGACAATCTTCTTTTCTTCCTCTTCCTCTTCTTCTTCCTCTTCCTCTTCTTCTTCCTCTTCCTCTTACTCTTCCTCTTCCTTTCCTTTGTCTTTCTTTTATTCTACCTTCGTTTCCTCTTTTTTTGTAAATTTACTTTGCTTTTATAATCTTACAGACCGTGCTGTAAGATAAGCTTCGCCTATGAAGTCTTTTTGGATCGGAGACGAATTCTTAGGGCCATAAAAGAAAGATATTTGTACCTGAACCCTAACACTGTTTAAAGGGCAAAAAAGTTGTACAAGTTCCCGGGCGGGCTTGAACACTAAATATATTTCAAAGAGTGTCGGAGTAACTAGGACCTAGGACTAGGGGTAGAACTAGATAACTTGGTCACTAGAGCTGATTGGAACTGTTTGCAACTTGACGTTCTATGCAATTTTCATTAAAATATTGTTTCCAAATGCTAACCTGCCATGAGCCATTGACAAGATTGCATACACATTGACTTGCCCCATGCTTAGCGTCTTTCCAACAGAATCACGCCGCATTTTTAAACCTATTGCATAAAATCAAACTAAGGAAATGTACTTGAGGAGGCCTCAGATTTCCATATCAGTTCATATAATTTTCGCAGCAGTACCAGCAACGTACATGGAAGGACGAACGGACAATTGATTCATAATCTTCTGCCACTTACCGTTTTTAAAGTCTCTAAAGTGACTTTTCGAAACAACAAAACACCAAATGATGAAGGAAAAGTCGTTTCTGGGAATAAGTATAAAAACTGTATTTTGTGTATGTAAGCCGTATATTTTAATAGAATCATAAACATTTGCAATAAAAAAACGACTTACGCCAAATTCAAAATAAATGGCTTATGAATGTAATAGAGTCGTAATTGGCTCGCTTCGCTGATCAGCTAAACAACTAAGGGGTCGTGGGCAGCACTTGAACTGACGGATGGACAGCTTATTCATATTATACTTATCAAGAATCAAGAATACAGCTTTTTAGAAACCCTTGCCAAGATCTTTAGAGAGCTAAAATGACAAAGTCAGTTCCGTTACAAATATAAAACGTCAAGGCGGTGCAAGCATTTAGTTTAAAATTGCGAAAATTCGGGATTTTTATAAAAGTGCCGAATAATGGTAATAATTACAAGTTAATGCTATTTACTATTTAAAAAAAAACGCAATTGAAGGAAAAGCGATTAACCCCACTTTGAAAACTAAATCCTCCTATAAGTAAGCAAAGGATATCCTCTTTATTCTCTTCTCTTCAGGGTGTTTTACCTTTAATCTAAGTTACTAAGGATTTGCAATTTTGACTAATATTTTTAGTTTTGATTTTTCCAACCGGCAGTTCACTCAGAATCTCATGCTAATCAAGAATATAAGGATTTCGAAATCATTTGGGTCCTTTTGCAGTTGCTAAAAACAGCTTGGGGAAGCTTTGTTCGGCGAGTGGCAAAGAAATTTGATATTCTAGACGTTTGCCGTTTATTTCCAAAGTGGCCCAAGTTACTTTTTATAAAATGTCTCGTTGATAATACCACTAATTGTAATTCCATGGCGCCTTTGAAAAGCGACTTGTAACACTTTCCACACAAACATTTTAACCACGCGAACATTGGTTTCCTTTGTAAGGCTTGGGCTTAGGTTTTCTGCTAAGTTCGTTTTGTCTTTAATCTGAATTATTAAACAATTGTAGGGGAAAAATGAACGCGTAAAGAAGCTGTAAGCACAACATTTGTAATGGGTTTTATTATTTTTTTGTTCAGATTTACTGAATGTTTTTACTTCTTTAGACAAAAAAAAAATTGCACATATTTATGTGCATATGTATATATACGTTACGTTTAAGGAGTCGAGCCAAGGACAATTAAATGGCCGCCATTTGTTTTTTTTTTTTTTTTGTATTCCCCATTAAAGCTTTCCAGATAAACTTACATCCCTACGACAATTGCAAACTAAAGGTGTAGTATACGCTGCCTTTTGTCTTTCTTTAGCGTTTTATTTTTCTTTCCTTTTAGTAAAAAGAAGGAAAGGAAAATATATAATGGAAAAAATTTATTTCTTTTTTTTTAATAAAACACAGAAAACAAAAGAGCACTTGGTCTGCAATGGATGATATCCGTTGCATGAATATATATATATGAACGTCTCTTCTTCAACTAAAGCCAGTGGCATTTGCAAAAGAGTGTTCGAAAAAATTCAAATAGGATTAATCACAGGCTAGTGTAACCGAAAGGAATCATTGCACCGTAAATTTACACAATTGTGGTATTGGTTTTGGTTAAATAAATGGCAAGAAGAGGCAATCACAAACACTTTCATTAACGATTTCGTACCAGGATCAGCATCACTAGCCCCTATAAAGATTTAATTTTCATGGAAATATAAAAATACAGAGAAGCTTTCGCATCAATTGTAGATCTTGGTAGTACAACTCACACAAATCCACAAATAACATAAAATTCTTAAGAGATCTTATTGAGCCTGTCGGTAAGCGACGTCCCCTCATACCTTGATTCCCTATTTGAAATCACAAATGGAAATGATTTGATGTCGTGGTAGTACGACGACTACGTACGATGATATGAAAAATGGCCTAAAGTTGATCAGATTTATTTATAAGTCCGCCCAAGAGATTAAGGTTTTAATCGTCTGTCCAAAACTAATTGGAAAGACTGGTACAGCTCATGGTTTATTGTGTTCAGGTCTAACTCTACGATTTAAATGGAATTTCCTCTTAAGCAGTGGATGTCTGAAATTCCACGCTCCCCTTGAAAACGTAATAACACAAAAAGCTAGAGATGTTGAGAAAAAAATTGGCAAGGAATTTAACTCCGGTTAACTACTTTTACTAAAAATGAATTTTCTATGTTCATCATAATATTCTCTCTCTCTCTCTCTCTCTCTCTCTCTCTCTCTCTCTCTCTCTCTCGCGCGCGCGCGCTTTCTCTCTCTCTGTCGCATAAAGCATTTCACCTGAATGAAGGCACGACTTATAGCATTTAATATTTAAAGGAGGAAGCATTGTTGAATGTTGTGCTCCTATTGTTAATGAGTTTATTTAGGATTCCACTTCATGTTGCAAGTAGAACGATAACTATGTTTTTGCCTATCGGCTCGTGAAGGGTATCGGCGCTACTGCTTTGGGCTTGAAACAAATTAAAACGGTTAAAATAATATAAATATTCACCATAAAAATGTCAACTGTTGTTGAATTATGAGCAATTTTCCAAGATTGTGTTTTCCATTTATTTTCTTTCCTCCGTTGTGCTGTATTTATAACGCGAGACACGGTGATGTGAAATTATTAAAATGGTTTCGCTTTGTTCCTCTTTTAAAATTACAATCAATAGAAATATTATTGCGGTTAAAAGTTCTCTACGATGTTGTATAGCAATCCCATGTAATAGTATTAGTGATAGTAGGCGTATTTTACTTAAAACGAAGCTAGATTTCCTATTCATAACTAAAGATGGGTAACATAAGAATAAAATGGACAAGAATCCACGGTCTCTAATGCTTATGTCTTGGGATAATGCAAACAGTTTCTTAGAAGAACAAGCCTTACTTTTTTATTGAAGGCCTCGATTTGCTAGAAGGCAATCACTTTTTCCGTCAATATCAAAAGCGGAATAACAATAATGGCAATAGCATCAGCAGCTCCTAGATGATAGCGTGCACCCCTTTTTTTCCACTAAAAGGAAAAGAATTGTCAGTCACTATACAACGCAATTAGTTTATCGGTTAAAAAAGCCGCTACAACACTGTCTACTAATTGTTAGCATGATTCGTTTTCGTCCATTAAAAGTCATAATAGTAACAATAATAGTACCACTCACTAATTCATAGGAATACTTCCTTCAGCAACACATCAGTAAAGAGAGTGACAATGGGGCTCCTGGACTTGTAGATTCCAAATCTTTTGTTCGTTGAAAAAAAAATGTGAAGAAAAGCAGTGATGAGTATTACTTAAAGTCATGAGCTGGTAGGCCAGAACTGCTGCGCTGGCTTAACATAAACAAGTAAATAAACCGATAGATATTAAAAAAAGGAAACAAGTATAGCGGTGCTGACATTATAGCAACAGCAGCTATTGTTTGATAACGTGCGTCCGTTTACTGCGTAAAATGTCGGTAGGACTAGAAGTAATAGCAATAGCAATAGCACTACTAGTCGAATGGCACACACGTTTCTCCTACTAGCGCGAAGGTAAAAATACAATCGTACAATGCTAATAGCAACAGCGAACAGCTTGCTAGTGATAGTGTGAAATCATACTTTTCGTTGAAAAGACAGCACGCATAGCCGTACTACAAGCACTTCTCGTAGCAATAGCTGTATCAAAAATAATGGTCAATGTATTTGATGGAACCCCTTAACTACTTTAGAAACGAAAATGACGAGATTTAGATTACAATTCTCTATGGTAGTGGGTAGGCGTGGCTAACGTATTTCAGTTTTTATAAATAACATCACGCATAGAAAATACTGGAAAATTATGTCGTCTGTAGTTTATCGCTATAGTTTATATATAATAAGGAAAAAACCCAGATAACAGAGGTTTCCTCTTGTAGTATACTGTAGTTTTGTGTTCTTTGATCGATTTGAACCATTTTCAAGGGCAACATACGTGCAAGAACTTACTGCTTTGTTTTATTAACCGGGAGAATATTTACCGCAGGGAAAGGAGTACAGACGGAGAGAGGGACAAGTGTACAGATCGACGAAAAGGCATGCGCACAATTTGGTATAAGGCCTGTGAAGCGTGCCTGAGGGCATTGAAAACCTTTCGGCAAAAATGAACCAGACAACCAAGCAATCAAGCTTCACAGTTGTGGGTATAAAAATAATGATTGCGATTTTTACCGTATCTACCACTGTGCTAGCAATTGACAACGACAGAGTTTATAGCAGAAAAGAGTTTGCAGCGAGTCGCTGAAAAACATAATTGGAATACGACTTTAAGTCCTTTTGCTTAATGGTCTGTTGGTTATTGACAGAACTAAAAAGACAGGGAAATAGGGATTTTTTTGAACGTATATTTTTAAAATAATCTATGGGATCCAATTTTGCTATCGGTTGCGTCACAGATGTCGGCCTTTGTGTTTCGATATTTGTATTGAAACTATGTACCGTGCTCCGTCTTGGACTAACAAAAATACATTTAAGGTGAAGAAGAATCTTGTAAAAAACTCAGATACAAAGCTTATGAATTTTTATCATTTAATCAATTCGAATCGATTGTTGTTACTTCCTTTTACAGATCAATGAACTCTAAATGAACATTAGAAATTTTCTTGCATGTATTTGTGGGCATTTTAATGCAAGTTTTGCTTTAAACCTAAAAGCGCAACTTCGTATGAAAAAAATAAAAAAACATCTTAACTATGAGTGCATAATTTTTTCTTATCTGACGTTTTCCGTTACTACAGCTCCCCAAGGTGGTCAGCTTAACCAATTCAATTTTAAACACAAAAATGCAAGCGACGATACTATAACTTATGATTGTCATCGAGAATATGTTCATAAACTATATGATTGGATGTATTCAGCTCGTTCACAAATTCATCTCACATTTTACAATCGCACAATAGTCGATCATTATAAAACCATATAATATAATAATCATACAACATACACACACACACACACACACACACACACGCAATAAAAGGATGGTGCACATGTGTATGCAATACGTACATGCCTACATATGTAAATATATGTAGGTATCAAAATCGGTAATATGTTAAGAATACATAAACAGTATGGTATGATATGGTAAAGATAGACAGATAGACAGATATATATATATATATATATACATGTAGAAATAATGAAGAAAAACTTATAAGTAACGCCCGTTGCATTGCATTTTCATTCAATTTGATTGTTTGCTTTTGTTGTTTCATTTAAGCCAAAACATGAAAATTAAAATCGAAATGTTTGAAAACAACAACCAACAGCAAGTCTCTGATTTTGATTTATGAGATTTTTTGATTTGATTTGACATTTGTAATTATTCTTGTGTCATTTGTCGCCTGCGATATTCCTCTCACTCCCGATTTACTTATTGATGAATGTTTTTTTTATATATGTGTTCTTCTTGTTGTTATTATTGTTGACTTTTTTTTTTTCTTATTTATTAACCGACATTCGTTCTGTTTTGTTCACTTCACTACTTTGCTGCTCAGTTCAATTCAATTCAGTTAAGTTTGTCAGTCACTCCCTCATCTGTATGCGTAGTTATATGCAGTGCTGTGCTCTATCATCAAACGATCTCTATCATCGATCAAGGAACACCTTTTGGTCGCTTGTGTGCATATACGTTTGCCTATATACATATATACTATGTGTGTGTGTGTGTGTGTTTGTTTTTGCTTTTCGGTCTTAAAGTGTATAAATTGAGCTCTCACGGGAGCTAACCATGATAAATATAACTTGAGTATGAACCAAGAAATGACAATTCATTGCTTACAGTGTTATTGTTATTGTTGCTATTATGATGGCATGATCGTTTTCCTTTCTTTTTTTTTTTTGTTTGTTAGTTTGTTTGTCTTTCTTTCTTTTTGACAACCTATTGGGAATAAATCAACGCAATGTGTGGCGGCGTTAACGATGTTAATGTAAATTAGTTAAGTTGCCATCATTCATTATTATCATATATGCATACATATATGCACATATATGTGTGTGCATATAAGTATATGGATTTTTTTTTCTTCTTCTTTTTTTTTTGTATTATATTTGTGTATGCACTTGTGTCAACGAAGTTGCACACATTTATTAGCCATTTATAGTACTTGAGAATATTTATTAATGCTAACGAGAGTCTTCCTTAAGAAAACCATACTGAAGTTAGATATCGCGTCAAGCTAATGTAAAATCAGAAGTTGCATTACATCGTTATGTTTCTTAATAACATTACATTATCCCTAGATGTACTTTCAGAAAGATTGCTTACGCGAATGGTAGGCGACAGATTGATTGTAAAGGTTTTCTTTGTTAAGAGGAAAATGGCTTTCCATTGATCATAGCAAACAAGACAATCCTTTGGTGTAAAAATTATCTAAACTCAAAAAATACGTGCGTAGGGATGAAGGAAATAGAAAAGAGCCTTTTGAAGGCTGTACCAACTTGGTTGGTACACTGTTATGATCGAAAGTGTTATTTCATATCTCTGCTTGGACTAACCATAGAAGATAGAGAATCATAAAATAGATTTCTTGGAACAGTCGTGGCCAGAGAGTATGCCGCAGAGTAGGTTTTGATTATTCGCCAGCGAAATAGTGACCGATCATATTGGATCGAAAGATAGATGATCGCATGTTCATCTGCGATCATTCAGTAATTAGAAAGCATTCGATCGCAACACAGCCGCGAAGGTCTTTGGCAGTGTAACTCCGAAGTACGGTTAGTAGATTGCCTCCGAATAATTTTTAATCGGTCGCAACGCAAATAAGAATCAATTAGAATTGAACTCGCGGGCTAGTTTTTGATTTTCTCCAATACGGATAACGATTGACCGAAGTTGAGCCAACATTTGATTCTTCGCAAAGCATTTAACATCTATCTATTTATACCACTGGATAGGAAAAGGTTACTCTTTTATTTTTGCCACATTAAAAATATCAAACACGTTCTTAAATATCGATGAAAAGATGAAACCAGTGAATTTGCAGATGGAGGAAATAAAAGTTGGAACGATAGACAACAAACAGCCAGTTGGAAGGATAGATGGACATTGGCAAACATTATTAGATGGATAAAAGAAGAAGCAGACGAAGGAAACGGCGAAGAGGAAGGGGACGAAGGATAGATGGACATTGGCAACCATTATCAGATGGACAAAAGAAGAAGCAGACGAAGGAAATAGAAAAGGGGATAATTTAAAAAACAGACGACGCGCAGACGATAAAATGAACAGAAGAAGCGCCATCGGACATGCAGACAAGTTGATAAATACCCATTTCTTGGATGGATGCATAAAGTATTAGTGCGAACGTTACGTGAACGAGCGGATGTAAAGATCGGTTATGGAATGTGCAGAACAATGAAAAAATCTCCAAATGGACAATAAAAAGCCAAGAAAAAGGATATCTTCGGCAGCCGGAGAAACAGTGAATTAACTAGGGGAACATACGGAGAATTTATGGAACAGATAAACAGGCATGTAGATCGGCAAAAGGATGATCGTGCGCTTGAACGCACAGAGCGAAGGACGGGGCCAGGCCGATACAAGAAAAGACAACTGAAAACTTAGTCAACAGATACGCGAGTAAGTCAATGAACGGCCTAAATATCTAGACAGGCATTTTGAATGCGAAATCATGACCTAAACAGTGGAATGTATGAACGAACAAATGAAGGAATGGTTAGGAGAAAGAGAAACGGGTGGTAACATAAAAGAATAGAAATGTACCGACGGATAGGCAAATGCTTGGAGCGATGCAGTGACGACAGAATCGGAAAAAAAATATATAAAAAGAGGAAAAGAGAACGGCAGACCTATAACAGCAGGCCTATAATGTGACCAGACAGACAGACGGAAAAACAAGCAAATGCACTGTTTGAAGGAAAAGTGAATGACTCTGCGAAGTGATAAGCAAAAGACAAACGATCGGACAAATAATGCACAGAAGTGCGTATAAATAGTCGGATAAAGACAATGACGTACAGGTACAGGTAGGCAGAAAGGTGAATGGACTGAGAGAGACGTATAAATAGATGGAAGAGTAAGCGGATAGATTAAGAGACATATAACTGAACTGGGAGGTGATTACGTTAATTGATAATCTAACGAAAGGGTAAATGGTTTAAGAGAGGAACAAATGAATAGTTGGCCAGAGAATGTTATGCAATTTTAACGGCGTTTTTGATTGTTACCAATAAACTGATATAATTAGTATACGCTGCTATTGCGGAATTTATAAAAAAAATAGTCGATTTTTAGCTAATTTCGTTCCAATTAAAAGAGTGTTTTGATCTTTGCAAAGTTGTAAGAAGAAAACACATTAACGGTTGCTATAAAGGCAAATAATCCTAAATGCAATAAAAAGAAGTAATCGTTTTAATCGTCTTAATAAAACAAACGAAAAGATTCACTCTCTTCTTCTCTTCACCCCTTTAAGCGTTTGCTTTTGTTGTTACGGATCTTATAAAAGTTTTTGGCAACTTTTACTGATGTACTCACATCTTGTACTTGGCATTTGTTTGCTTTGTTGTACATAAAATAAATACCAAAATAAAAGAGGAAAAGAAAAAGAAAAATGGCGGCAGTATGCTACGGGAGCAATTTTACATATATGTGTGTACGTATATATATTATATGTATACGTTTTGTACATTTATATGCATAAACGTACGCACTCAGTCTCCAACATATTTCGAATGCTGTAGAGTGTGTGTGCAGGGGTGTAGGGATATGTAAGTATATTTATCTATACATATATATACAGCGGAGAAAGCTCGTATATTATCATAACGCAGGGGATGCGCAAAAGTCAGGTCGTAAATCTTTTCGATAACATTTTATGCGAAACATTTCTTTATTTTCCTTTTTTTTTTTTTTTATATATATTGCCTTGTTGTTATGGTTGTTGTTGTTGTTGCTACTGTTGCTGTTGTTCTCTACTCATGATAAATTTTCATTCTTTTTTTTTTATTTTTTATTTTGTTTCATTTGTCCTCTGCTACTCTCTGTCTCTAATTCTTTGAAATCCAGTAGGATTTAGTAAATGACCGTTCGTTTGTGTTAAAGTTTATTTAAAATTTATTTAAGATTTTCTTCGTATTTGTGAGTAAAGAAATTATAAAACCCTTCTGCCGCCTCATGGCTTATTAAGTGAAGACGAAAAAGAACAATTTTTGTTTTTAATTACAAAACCTAAGAAAAATATTTTTTTTAAAACACGAAAAAAATCAGAATATGAAAAAAATATTTATTTTTAAATTTCCTTTAGAAAAAATTTTAAACTAAAATAAATTTTTTTTCAAGACAAATAAAGTAATTTATATTTATAAATAAAAACCCGGTTTTTTTAAATTTCTATTTTCAAAAATTTTCTTTGCAAAAAATTTTGAGCTCAAATTTTTTTTCCGTACATAATATATTTTTTTATGTAAAAAGACATTTTCTACTGTCAACTTATTTATTATTTTATGCTATTTATAAAAAAAACTTTTTGCACAAGAAAAATTATAAATTTTTTTATATTTAAAGAATAATTTTTTATATTTTTAACTATTTTAGACCATAAAAATTGTTTAAACAAATAAGAAAGCTATGATCGACGTGGGCCGAATACCCACCACATAAATGCTTGGTTGATTTACGATTTTAATGTTCAAGAAATCGGTTTTTTGCAAACACCTCAAGACTTTAATGTCCACCATAATTAAGTTATAACTAATACACTTTCTCGCATTCTACTCTCAAACTCCTTTCATTTGATACCGATAACGAAGATATTTTTATAAAAACATTTATCCACCAAGTCGTGACTTCTACCACGATTAACACACTTAGCTTCTTGCACTCTACGCTCCAAAGTTTTTTTATGTAATACCCATATCAACGGTATTGCAAAGAAAAAGGTAGTTCTCTACGTCGTGACGTCCGAGATATTTAATTTGGGACTAATGCACTTAGCTTTTTGCACGCTACTCTCCAAGTTCAACTATTTGATATCCATATCGGTGTTATGATTAGGAAAAAACTACTCCAACAGTTCATGGTGCCAACCATATTCATTATAGAATTAACCCATTTTTAGACCGATAGCATCCCTTTATTTGAGGAATGTACAAAACGGTTTTAAACATTCTGTCTTGTTTGCCTTATGATAAATGAGCATAAAACCTCACAAAAGTGAAAAAAATATAATTTATTCACCTGTAACTAGTGTGGGCATGGTCAACTTTTTTTCCATTTTTGCACGTAAAGAGTGGAGTGTTTCGTAAAGTAAATATGGAAATTTTGGCTTTTTCATATTCATAAATTTTGGGTTACGACCAAAAAGCGAGTTGCATTCACTTTACGCTCCTCTGCGAGCTTCTCCTCTGGCCAATTTGCCCCATTTTCAATAGACTTCCAATATGTTTACCACATTTGAAATCGATATGTTCCTTTTTGCGACGGGGAGAGTGCCAACAACACACACCACGTAGACAGACCGACATGGCTTAACCAATTCAGTGTTTCACGCTGATCAAGAATATATATACCTTATAAGGCACTGAAGCTTTCTTTTGAATGTTACATACCCCCATACTACAGTGGTGGGTATAAAAAAGTTTTTTTTTTATATAAAAAAAAAATTCTATATTTTTATAAAAAAGCTATTCTTAAGAAATCACTAAAGACGATTTTTTCATTCAAAAAAGGCCTTAAGACGAATTTTGAAACACTTGTCACGAATAAATTGAAACGAGATTGACTTTGTTTTTGTGTACGTAGTTAATACATGAATAGACATCATAGCGTATGATAAACAAAGGCATTTTAAAATATTTAAGTCATTTTCTATTCACTCATTGCCCGCTAGCTTGACCCACATGCAAAGACCAAGAAAATGTCAAAGAAAAGAAGACGAGCAGATTGACGATCTAAAATCAAATTCGCTTTAAATTTGGTATTGCTTGGTATGCTTCCCTGGTACATAGGCTTATGAGAATCTGTGAAGAATGAGAATCTGTGTGCCAAGCTTGGAAAACAGCAATAAAAACATACAACCTATTATGTTAATAAGCTAAGCACGGCTGCAGACATCTCTTAATATTCTGTTAAATTATATGACTGGTAAAATTCTACTGGTTAATGGTTAATGAACAACATACGCATGTGGTTAGAGCGGGTGACAGACGCTAAACACAACCGTAAGTACAATATTGTAAAATAGAAAAGAGAAAAAAGGAAGCAAAATACGGTGGGTTGAAATAACTACTTTATAAGTATTTTTGTATCTTCAATACACTGGGGGGAAATTCTACACAATACACAAGCATGTATGTATGCATGTATGGCTTTATATCCACACTTATGTTTATATACTTATGAAAGGGAAAATTTTATTACCAAACAGTGAACAATGGTGGTTGATAACATTTTGAACGTAGGACGCGCAAAAACGCACGCACACACACACACACATGTATATATAAATACAAACACGCTTACTTATACAAATGATTTACAAAAACAATTGAGATAAGATTGAAAAGATATGACATGTATCTTGCATCGCATCACATCGCATCGCATACGGATCAAATCAAATCAAAAAAAAAAAAGAAAAAACCCGAAAGACAATTTCATTTCAACATCAAAATCTCACACACATATATACTCTAATAGAACATAGATTCTCTTACACACGTATTAATATAATTTGACTTTGCATACACGCATTGAAGCGTGACTTTCATTACTCGACCAAATTTACAATATTCGAAATTTTGTTGCGTGAATATTTTTGAAAACTATTGGGGGAAAAAATTATAATTTAAATATTAAATTAAACATTCTGAAGATTCATTAGAAAATGGAACGCATGACCATCTTTCTTTATAATGAAAAAAGATCTTTTTTGCAAGAGAATGATAAAAAACAATTTTATTTAAAATATTTTTTACACATTTTTCTCATCCTTCTGACTGAATATGAATCTTTTTGCTCTCTATGAGAGCTTCAGTCTTATAGTGGTATCTTGTCATCAGGCCAAAATTAGTGGTGATACTGATTCCAATATCCGTTAGAAGGTTACCTCTCATAAGTAACTATGGATATTATTAGCTCTTAAAAGGATACAGTCAGGGTTAAAACTTAGAGCTAATGGCACATTCCAATATGCTTTAGAACTATGCGCCCTTGAGGTAACGATGTAGTCTGATACCGCTTACAAGGTTGCAACCCATAATTAACTGCGAATTCTTATGCTTTTTAGAAGACTACGACCGTTCTTATGCGGTAACGGTAGATTTTAATACCACTTCTAAAGTTAAAGTTCCCAAGTAAGAGTCGTTTCGTGCGCTTTAATGTTTTGTTGCAATTTTTAACAAAATTTAGTCCATGACACAATGTGCGCTATTTGTCCCATATTTAAATTGTTGGAAAACTTTCCTTTTGATTAGCTGGGAAAGCAAATCGTTCTACTGCTTACCTAGAAAAACTACATTTTCACAAGTCACTTTTTTTTGGGTTTATGTGCTGCATTAATACTACTATTCGCTACGAATTCAAATGAAAAATTAAAGTTTGACAAAACTGTTACTAAAAATGATGTCATATTTATTTATTAACTTCCATTATACATGTATGTAATCTTAATAAATAGTGAGCATTACGTGAAATAATTTCTGTGAATAATATTTTTAAATTATCTAAGATATGCTAAATGCATTTGAAAAGACAAAAAGTACACTTTTTGTAATTATTTGAATAATAATTCAAATCTGTTATATTCATGTCAGATGCGGCAAAAAATGTTGAAGAAAAAGCAAACGTCTTTTAACTTGACGTTGTGTATACAAGAACTCAATTCGTATGAAGAACATTTGTATGAAACATCTTTTTCATGTCAGGCAGATCTGTGAACTGACAGACAGACACAACATCAGACATTAATTAACGGGCACAAGACTTAAAGGTTGGAAATAAAGTTGCTTGTAAAACGCTAAACGCTAAAGTGATCTTACAGTTGCATGCAAAACCGCTTTTAACAGCGATTTATCGTCCGCATTAGTCATATCCTTGAACGTAGGGTCTAATCAATAGTAATTTCTTAAGAGAGGTTTGTCGCCCGCCTTCAGTCATATCCTTGAACATAGGGTCTAATCAATAGTAATTTCTTAAGAGAGGTTTGTCGCCCGCCTTTAGTCATATCCATTAACCTAGGTATATAGGTATAGTAATTTCTGCAACGATATCAATACGAAGCGTATATTTATTCTGTTATGAAAGTTTAGTCGATGTGTAAAATAAAGTAAAGTAAGTAAAGTTAAGAACCCATCACTTTTTTAAACAAGAATCATAAATGAAGGAACACATGTGTGATGTGAGCATAGAAAGTTTGTATAGAAGAGTAAATGAAAAGAGTAGCGCACTGTATTAATGTATATTATATAAGAAATATAAAAATTATTTCAATTATATAATTTCTTAAAGAAGAAGAGATCCCGAAAATGTCAAGAGAAATGATAAAACTTTAGACAAATGCCGGCAAAGGCTTAAGCAAAATTTATGCGCTTCAAACAAAGATATATCGGACATATAACAAAGCTTTTTTTTTTTAATTTGGACCAATCAGCCAGGGGATATTTCGTGTCCGTGTAACACGGTGACAGTCAAAAAGAAATGAGAAAGGAGAAAGAGATATGACGTGAATGATGACGTCCTCCTAAATATCTGAGATTGGCTTAATACAAGAGTTTTTGCCAAGCTAAGTAATTACTATGCACCAGAAACAACACGTTCGTTATCGACAAAGTATATGCCAACGTCGAATTTGATCCAATGGCAAGAGGTAACCAATGTGCTTAACAGTGGAACTGTAATTGATATAAATTCTGCAACAAAGCAATTCACAGTTCAAAAGTTAGGGAGGGACACACTTAAATCGATTGAGAGAATGATACTGAACCGATCAGCATAATAAAAAGTAAATCTATCTTACTCTTCCACTTTCTGGATATTACATACATTCGTAAAAACTTAATAGTGCCTATGCCACATGTGGTGTAGGGGCATAAAAAGGTTAATATTCAACTATTTGTGAACCGCCTGTGGTTTCCTTACATTGATCAAATTCTACTTTCTTTTCATTTTCACAATTGTCGAAATGTGACAAATATGTACTACTGCGTAGTTGAGCAGGATAGCAAGCAGCCACAATCAATAGAAAATTATAGCAAACAATAACAACTTTTCCTTAAATTTCAAAGATGAAGATGTACTAATGCGCAATTTTCGAAAAAAAAGGAAAATATTTGTAAACAAAAAAAACAATTTTTGTAATGTGAATGATTTCGATGATATCAAAAGCGGTGAAAGAGTCACTTGTATAACTCAAACACAATTGAATTCGGCGACAAGTAACACTTGAAACTGCAAAAGATTCCCGAAAAGAAAGCAGATTTTTTAAAAGAACAAAACCGACACACGATCGTAATACGAATCACTTGTTTTCAAAACAAACACTCGAATATCTTATGTGAAAGAAATAATAAAAAGAACCAAAAAAGAAAAAACGCTGAAAATTGTGACATAAAAGCGAACAGAGAACAAAACGTAAATCTTGATCTGAGAAGTGCGTAAAAAAAAAAGAAAAACAAAAGATATGACGTGACAGTTTCTCATAATTCGTAATAAATAAAATTCATCAACTCTCTCTCGTTGCAATCAATTTCAAGACGCAAGAATTCTTTTGGAATCTAACAATTGAAAGGATCCCTCCCTCGTTCATGTTATAACACACCATCCGTACTACTATTACATAACCGACTGTACATGATGACTGAACGTGTGAGCGCAATTAAATTCTCATTTTCACACTTAGCTAACGGTTAGTTCACAACCATAAAAATTGCAACCAAAATGTTGCATCATAAATTTTGCATAAAAACCTAACCGTAATATTTTTGTATCAGTGTTCCAATTTGCGTTTATCTTCAATCAAATGTGCCATGAAGCAATTAAGAGGCAATGTTTACCGATGTTCCCACAATTAAAATTGTCACAACAAATCAAAACATTAGCGATGCCCCCCCTAACTTACTTATTTACTTACTTACTTACTTACTTACTTAAAATATTCATTCGACATTAACTCACGCATAGATCTGTAAAGAACATTCGCATCCCTTACATTGTCTGCGTAAATTGTCAAGCAAGTCTCTCATTACTATTATTATTGTTATTATTGTTATTATTGTTATTATTAGGGCAGATGAAACTATACGAAGCAATTATACCGAAAGGCAAGTTCAATGCACGTGTCGACTGCAACTAGCGTTAAGCAATAACATAACTCTATAATTTGTTCCACAATAAATTTACCAATTAATAAATTTCGATGTTTTTCATTAGACGAATTGGCTTGAATAACACTCCAAAATCTAACTTGAATTCTTTGATCGACATGCCGAAGAAACGACTCGATTAACTTCTAAACTCTTTATCGAAGAGTTTATAAAGTCAACCAATGAAATAAACAAAATTTAAACGAAGCGATGGTAGCCCACATTTTGTAGGGGTTTACATCTTTGCTAAAAATGTATTTGCTAAGCTACGATCTAACCAACAACGTGCTTACCCGTCCTAATCCTAAATGCGTCTGCTATCCTTTGTCTTGCATGTGTATACCACCCGTGCTACTGCTAGATACCTACCTGCCTGTTAGCTAATCTATTATTTGTTCCATTTTCTTCTCCACTGATCCAGCTATTTATGGGTCGGCCTACCATCTATTCAAGTTTTCACTTATTGTTATAACCGTCTATGCTTTCTATCTACCTTTCCGTCTATCAGTCGCTTCGAAAATCCGATTATTTCCCCATCAATCCTCAAATTATAGCGTATGTGTTCTTTCACCCATTTATCGGCCCTCAGGTCGATTTCCTTCACTTTATATCTGTACATCTACGCTTTCTTCCGTATGTTCGCTTATTCATTTATCGATTGTCTCTCTTTACTATCTGCCCATTCTTCTTCTGGCCAATATGACTCCCAGTCTGTCCAGTCACATGCCTGCCTGTCTAATAACAAGTTTGGCATTTGTTTTATATCTACATAAAGCACTCCATACAAAGATCAAATCTTGCGGTAAAATAAGCATTCAGCTATAACCTAAGCCAACTACCTACTCCAGCAACAACTAAACCAATTAAGTGTTCACTTCTAAAGCCCAGCATCATCAAGTGAAACAATAGGCAAACATTTAAGCCAATTAGCGAATCTCTGGCTTAACAATTTCTCTCGGTTTATTGAGTAGATCTTATTAAAAATATTTTCCCAAAAATTATTTGTCAGCTTTATTAAAATTCAATAAATTATTGCATCCATTCAATGCATACGTGCATGTGCAGATAGTTTTCAATTTAATCCACTCACAATACTTTAAAAAATCAAGGCACAACAATTCACAAATCACTGCAATTTCAACCAACGTTATAAAATAATCTGCATGGCAAAGAGTTAGTTCGATAAAAATTGACACAAAAAAAAAAGAAGAAGAAGAAAAAACAATAACGGTTACAACAATAGATACATTATGACATTGATAAAGCTTCATTCACTTACTCAATGATTCAATTGTGGTGAACATATATATAAAAAAAACTTAAAAAAAAAAAACAGGAAAAACAAAGGAATTGAACCAAAATGCAATTATCGTCACGAAACATAAAATACAAAACATTCAGAATTCAATGGTGGACTTAATACAGTGTCAAAAGGAGACATTGAAAATAAAACAAAACAAATAAATAAATTAATTATAATTTGATTAAGCGAACCTTGTATGGAGATATTCAAAGAAAATCTTTTTATTCGAAAATGGAAATAATTTCCATTCTTATGTTATCAGCAAAATAATTATTAATTATTTTCTATTTACTAATTAAACGATTTTTAACTTTTGCAAATCTTTCAAGTCTAACAACAATAGTAAATCCACTTACCACCAAAGAGTGCTTTTTAACTTCATGGCCGCAATGTTTACGCCTACATGCTTGCTTAAAGAAAATCCGATAAAATGATGCGGAAAACTAAAAATAAAAAAGATAAAATGTTTTATTTTTGTTATTTCTAGAAGTTAGATCAGAGTATGTAAGTAGATAAGAATGGAATAAATGATATGAAAGCTTAATACCCTTAACCCAGCTATGGGGGGCATGCTGGTTCAATACGCGCGCATCGAAAGTTCCAAAAAATATTAGTATTTCTCACTACCACCTATATGGCAAAAGCGATTTAGCTGTTTTTATTTTTCATCCGTCTATCCATCCATTCGAGTTATGAATTTATGATGGAATCTTTAAGATTATTTGTAGAAAAAACAAAGTTTTATCCAAAATTGTTATTTATTATCTGTATTACTATGGGCTCATCCACCGATGTGTATTGGATTGAGAACTGTTTATAGAACAACCATCGCAGAGACTTTATAAGGTAGACATTTTCTTAACTATAGCGCAATCGATTCTTTTGCGTCTGTGTATCTGTCTATTCTCAAAAATTATTTTACAAAAATCAAATTGTTCTGAAGTTTTTTCTTACTGTCTTCATCGGATTAGTTACGAAAATGATCTAAATCGATGCGTGTGTACGCCTATCAGAAACAACTGTTTATAAAACACGCCTCAAAGATTTAATAGTGCACATATTTACAAATTAAAATACCATGTACATAGTTAATCGATTTAGCTATAACTGTTTGTCTGTCTATATGTCCACTATCTGAAAAGGCGGAATCCTAAAAATTTTCGCTTATTATGTGTATCAGGTTCATTAGGCTAAACAAACGTTGAGAACGGAATTCGATTTTCAAGATGATGTCACCTAACATTAGCAGAATATTGTCTTTCAAATATATAAAACTTCTGCGGATAAAAGTGTGGGTGTGTAATTGCGCTTAAGAACCCAATACAATTTGTCCTCACCTATTTAAAAAAAATAATGAATCGATCGAATCTGGTTATGAAGAATATACCGTGAAAATTATTTTCCAAAAAATAATGTAAGAAAATTATGTTTAAAATTAAAAGAATAGTCCGTCCAAACTTATCTTATACATCACTCTATAAGAACTTTTAGGGAAACTCTTAATGCACGTACAAACGGTACTTACAAGTTCTATGTGCATCACCAAAAGTGCTACTAGTTCTTATGCACTCTCTCTAGAGACTTTTTAATTAATCGAAATTGTTTACGGAAGAGATTGCGAATTTTTGTGAATGAAAGGTCACAACTTGAAATGTTCTTCTTTCTCTTTTTATGAAGCACAATATTTTTGCATGATGCCGACATCTGAACTTGCTCTAGCTCTTCAGTTATCTATGCTCAGTAATGCTTAGCAATCGTTATTTGCGATCACGAGAAGAAGACGAAGAACAAGTATACGTTTGATCTGCAAGAGTGTTCATAGAATATTTTTTTCAAATCTCTTACGCAAAAGATAAAAACAAGTTGCACTATTCTGCCAGCCGAAATGTACTTTAGTGTGAATAATGTCCTCGCATACGGAAAGTGTAAGGATTCAGATGAATTTAGGCAGAAATTCTTATTAAATAAATTTTCAAAGTCGCTATTAAGTTGCGCTTAACTATTACTCTTTCCGAAGGCTCTTTCATGAAAAGCTTCTTTTAAAGACATCTTCCAAATTTCATGGAAACTTGGAAAAGTCAGTTTCTTTTGAAATGCGAAAACTCTTGAGGTAACCATAAGAAATTTTACAGCCATATTTATTATCAATGGAGATTTTCATGGGGATGTAGGTGGACAGACAAAAGCAGGCCAATAGGCAGGCTGTCGAAGCCACTTGGTATATATGTGTATGAGCATTCAAAACCATTAATAAATAATAAGAATTCTTTGCGAAGACTTTGAAGCATATTTTTTTTTGCATAATAAAATTATTATACCTTCTGTTCAATGTGTGGCCATAAAGTTTATAAATTTATTTCTTGTCAAAATTTTTTCTTAAATTGTGAACAATAAAACAATCACACACAACCTACATTATCTTTTTTCCAGCTGCTACTGTTCTTCGTTTATGAGAGAAACCTTCTCTGAGAATGGCTGCGTATAGTTATGCGGTTTTATTATCAAATACAATATTTTCTCGTTACTATTGTTATCCTTATCATTCGTACGTGTTATAGGTTTGTATAGAATAACTCTCGCCATTTTCTTTAAGGGCGGTGTTTTTGAATTTTACGCTCTTTGATTGGTTTATGGAGTCTGCGCCTTATGCACAATTCGTACACAGCAGGTGCTTTTTGTCTGTTTTTTGTTTTTTCTCAGTTATACATACGAGATAGCATTGCATGACATTACTGCTCCATTCTCCATTGTTTTGGCTTATTATGAAACACCTTTACCCCGCTAACAGCAAACAGCAAACGGCAAACAGTTAACAACTATTCGAATGGACAGAAGTTTGAAATAAAAATGGACACGGAAGAGAGCGCGCATAGCACTGCTACAGTACAGTAGCATTTTGTATCTTTGCGCGCACATCTGGTTTTCTCTTTTTTCGATGTTGATTTTTATCGATAACCAAAGGGCAAGAGGCTTATAAGTTGCCACAAGACAGCAACACCAACAATAATAACAACAATTTAGAGTTTCAAGTGGAAAATCTTTAACTGCGAAAGTGTTGTAAACTTTTTAGTCACACACAGCTGCCATAATAACTGAAACCTAAAGCTACAAATACTGCATAATTTGACTATTGAATGTAATGCTTGTTGTTCTACTTTTCGTGATATTTTTTTCTTTCTGCTCTTTATTATCTGATTAAGATTCATTTTAAATTTAAAAAAGGAAAAAAATTGTATTTATAAAGTCATTTTATATACAAACATTATGCACATATATATATTATCTATATATGCTTTCATAGTAAATATATATAAAAATGACACGATAACGTCACTAACTCTGTGTCTAGTTATGATGACATATACATATATATATATATACACGCATTATATGATATATAATAACATCCTTTATTTATTGTATTTTACTTTGCACACAAACAAATAAACAAACGTACACATTTACATGTTCACCATAGATACCCCTATATAAGCAACACGTAAAGTGCGGGTTTCTCATATTTTGACACTTACAACACACACACACAGCATAATCATTAGAAATTTATGCTGTTATTTTCGACTACATGTTCCACAATGAACATACTTTTAGGGAGCCATGCATTATTATCCAGTGCTACTTACATTCATGTGCTTATGAGCACTCAAAAACCAAAAATTTACAAGCATATGGCGAACGTGTATCTCTCTGTGTGTGTGTGTGTGTGTGTGTGTGTGTGTTTTAGTTTCCTATACGAATTTAAAAGTGAGAGAAAGAGAGATTCACAACCAAATCCATTGAACCAATATTTTTTCCCAATTTTTCCAATCTGTTTAGTGAAATTTGCAATCAATTAATTACAATTAACGTGAGTGCAATGCAATGCAATGCAATGCAATGCAATGCAGTGCAGTGCAGTGCGGTGCTCATTATACGTAACTGATATATTGCCACGTACGCCTAATTTCCATAATTTATATGTGTAAGTAATTGCCCTGTTATTTAATTACTTCATTAGTGCAAGCTAAGCCAGCTAACCAGGCTAGTCTAACCATTTATTTGTCCAATTGACAAAATTGAAACTAACGAAATGCATTTCACCCTGTTGTGGTGGCACTGACACAAACAGATGCAATAATATCGATTCGTGTGCAAACCATACTTAGAGAGACCGAGAGTGGGAGATTGATTGATAACTGCGTTAATTTGTAAACGTAATTAATTGAACTATTTTAACTAGATTTCTTTTCTTTTTTTTTTTTCTATTTCTATAATTACATAACATTAAATAGATGTTATGATACAAATCATTTACTTGTTTTGTCTCTGTTAAAGGTTAAGTGTTTTGCTTCTGTCGTATAGCATAGAGTACACATTTAAGATATACATTTACATACATCCAAAAAATTTTAAATTATATTACAATCGTTTATCGCAAAGCTACACGTTGTAGTAAGTATTGGGTATGCCTACTCATTTTCTAAGCTGTTTACCTTGCTCCTGTATATGCGGCCTTAATGTGTAATATGGCCAATTATATAGACAAGGTAAAAATATACCGAAGTGGAAATAGTCCACCAATTAAGCCGACAATTGTTGGTGTGAGTCCTTGCAGAAATATCTTCGCTAGGTTACGATTTCCAGCGAAGCAAAAAAAAAAAAGAAAGAAGAAAAAAAGAATCACTAAAATAAATGTTAATATTAAAAATTAATACGAAGAATAAGAAAATAAAATAAAGCCAACCTATGATCCCAAAGCCCAAGAATTATGATATTGCTAATAATAGTACAAACGCTGAAAGACTGCAATATATAAATCGAGTTATAAGAACTTTCAGAGGAATAAAGCTATTCCGCATTTTTGATATGTTTTAAAGGACGCTGAAAGCATTTAGAGAAACCTAAAATCGTTCCTAAGTTCGGGATTCCTTATTGCGAAAAACTCCTCTAAGTGAAAATTTTATAAAACATTGCTTAAGTGTTGTTGTTTTAATTATATAATTCCATATAATTCCTTTTTTAATCTTTTTTCGAGTACAAACAAGAAGAGAAAATGTATTTTTTGTAACTTACGAAACCTTTCCCATATCCAAAGTATATCCGCCTGAGCGCCGGAGTAGGCAAAAACACTCGACTAACAACTCAATGGTCGTAGATTCAACTCTCAACTGCAGTTTAGGTTTCAATAATGCCAAAACCCTTAGACACTAGTGCTTTAAGACTTTAGTCTCAGAATTTGCTTCTCCGGCCAAATTAATTATAATAATAATAATAACAATACCTTTAGCATCCTTGGCAGAGTTTCTAAGTGGAAACAAATAAGACTTCAAGTATCTCATAGGGACACGTTGTAACGGCAAAACGAAGGTTTTCCCTCTTATCAAAAGCTTTAAGAACATTTATAAGAGAAACTTTTTGTAAAGATGGCGTGAAAAACAAAGTCAAGACACAAGTTCGTTCAAGGTTATTTTTGTAATAAGCTTTTGGGTCGCCCAAGAGAACAAGAATTGGTCAGTTTGAACCGTTTGCTATTCAAAAGACAGCCAGAATATCAAGAAAAGGCAAAACAACGTCATTTCTCTTCATATCATTCTATCTTTATCACCGCGCAAAGCAAAACCGGTTAGCCGATAGCTTGGAAATCCTCAACTGATCCCAGCTGTGTTAGACCGTGCGTCTTATTCACCAGGTTTGGCTTCTTTTGGTTGCCACTTGTTTATATTAATGCGTCACGCACTTCTTGAGCACCGCGTTGGTTCCTAGAAACACATTGAAAAAAGGGTCTAAGAATGGGCTGCAGCAAGGGGTAGACATTTTTGACGGCGTATCCACACATTGTCCGAAAGATGGAACAAATGCTTAACTAGCGACAGACTACACCTCGAGTAAGGCAATTTTTATTAATCTTCCGTTCTTCCGAAAAAAAGTTATATATGTACACCTACGTGTTTCAATGTATTTTTCTTTTAAATTTCGGCGACCGCTAAGGTTTCAACGAAAGACGAACTGCAGGCAAGCTTAAAGCATTACATTAGCTTCTAATCTTATCCTGATCATAAGTGGGTTGCGAGTGTTTGCCTCTGGCTTGTAAAAAAAAAATCGATGCAGTTTCCTAATCGTTCTGCTCATCACAGAACTAACATTTCCCATAATTGTTAGCATATAAATTAAATAAGCTTAAGTTCTTTCCAGGTGAACTGACCAGTAGACTGAGTAGAAAAATCAATCTTTAAATATTGATAGATGGATGTTTTAATCTCATTGAATTGGGTGCCTTATCCCAATTAACCCCATTTGAAAAAAAGTTGTAGACAATGAAACGATGACGTCGAAACCAAGCAATGTCTCCATTGCCCTCTGATCTAAAAAGTATAACACTATCATCACTTTCAAAAGCAGGATAAATTTCCTCATTTTTTACACATTTAAGATAATTAATAGTAATGAATTTAATTTCCGTCCTTAATTATTTGTTACTTTGTCCGAATTTAGTTAGGACCATAGCGAGTACTTTTTCAAAGAAGGAAAGACATGAACACGAAAATCGTTAATGCTGAAATTCTTTTCAATGTTAAGTGAAATGAAATAATTAATTAAAAAGTAATCAGACAATGACACAATTCTCATTTAGGTGCCATTAGGTTATTCTTTATTAATTAATTTATCGCTAAAGTTTCTCTTATCCAACGAAGGAGAAGAAAAATCAAAGAAAAAATTCAAGTTTTTATTTATTTTGCTTTGCCTTTAAAAACAACCATAAAATAACTTTCTTATCATTTCATCAGAGTTGTAAGATATTTTAAAAATTGAACTTATGTAGCATGTAACGAATCTATTCTCATCAAATGCAGTTGAATTTAAAAACATCATTTTCTTTATGTAAGAAATAAGAAGTATCTCTTTAATGCATCAAAATTCAATATGCCACAACGATGTAAGCATATATATATATATATATATGTATATATGTTTGGGTTGAATTTATTTATATATCTATCCATAAACAGAAAGGATGATTAATGCTTATGTAGAAATTCTTAAGAATTAAAATTTTTTTTTTTCATTTTAGCAAAAGATCTCTAACGTGCGTTAAGTAAAATGATTTGCCGTCCGATCCGACTTAGCCTATCTATGCGTGTAAAAACATTTCATGGAATTGATGAAAGAACTGAAAATTTCCTGATTATTTTAACACTCACAAAGAGAATATCAGTTTATCGCATTGAAATCATCGTCAGATGTAAAGATCTTTGCCGCTTATAAACGATACACGATACGACAACTTTTTATATTAAAAAATTTTTTTCATTTTTTTTTTTTTTCATAAAATAAGAAATTTACCAGTTATGGTACGCAAAACCATATTACCACAATATTTTCTTCTGTTTTTTTTTTTTTTTTTTGCTCCTTTTTCTTTTTTTTTCTTTTTATAATACAAGACAACATGTCTAGAGGCAGCAGATAATTTTGCAAATATGTGAGTCGTATCTACTTAAGAAGCTAACGAAAACAATGTTTTCCGTCAAAACAAATCTAGATTTACATATAAATGTTAAGATTGCAGTGGAAATAAAATTATATAAAATATTATGACAAATGCTTACATGAGCAAGAGATGGAAGTAAAATAAGAAAGTGAAAGTAAATACATGGGCGTACACGTCTGTTTATGTGTACCTTTCAAATCGCCATAAAAACTTTGCGGTGATCTTTTTCATCCGTTTCCCAAAAATTTTTAAGATGGCAAACGATTTTGTTATCTAAAGCCAAAGCATTATGGGATTTTGTGGAAAGTAGATCAAGTAAAAAGTTGGTGGCGTTTTTCCATTAAATCACGTTGAAATAAATATGTGGAGCCTTGCCAGATCGGGCCTTGCTAGTCCAACTATCATTTGTTTTAACCTCTGCTGTTTCCTTCGGTACGATGGTGTGAAAATGTCTTCAGGGGAGGCTTACGAAAATCGCTGCTTTCAGTTTACCGCCCAAACCACGTTCGTAGCGTAACATATTTATCACAACGACATGTATTTAGTTTAATAAAATTCATTTGAAATTTAAGAAAAATTATTTTCAAGCTTAGTGAAAAGATGCCATGAACTTTTTCCTCGAGCGAATATTTAAATTAAATATTTATTAGCATCCTTTTCTAAAACTAGGTGTGAATGTTTCACACAAGTGGAGATAGATTGTAAAGATAATCAGTGAACTTAATTCCAAAAGGATTTCATTTTTATAAAAACAGTCTCAAGCGGATTTAGTAGACTATCCAAGGTAGGGATCCTACTAAAATCAGAGGTTTAAGTATTTTCATCCTTTTTGTAATCATAAAAAGCTCAACATACTCGCGAATGTCACCGCTACTTTTTATATCTTTTCTTTCTCTAATCCTTTTTTCCAGCTTGAAAAACTACGTTGGGGTTTTTCTACCACTTAGTATATAGGATGTAACTACGAATTTTTCCGGGATTTTATAGACAATGGTAAAGTCGCTTGTTAGCGTAAAATGTAATACAAATAAAAAAATCATATACCGTATCATCCTTATAATTGCATAAGTTTGTTGCACGCACCCACAACATTGCTGTAGCATCGAAAACGAAAGATTTCATTTTTAAGAAAAATTGCATTAAGTTTTGTTTTTATATTTATTTTTTATATTAAATGACTTTAATTGTAAGTATAGCGGTATGTGTGTTTTTATATCTTATCTTTCAGAGAGAAAGGTGAGAAAAACAATTAAAAAACATAATTAAAAGTTAAAATTAATAGAAAATTATCTCATTTTTAATTTGCATTAGCACAACTGCTGAGACTGAAACTGAGACAATCATGATTAGACGACATCGTGTGTACACTGAAGTGATTCGTTTACACAGCAACCTTTCGGTTATTTTATGTTCATATTATTTACGAACACACATTCGTGCACACATGCTCTCATAGCTATCGGCACAGTTTGTCATCATTGACATAATTTTTGGTTTTAAACGTCTATTCAAGTAAATGCTTTCGTTTAGTAAAAAAAAAAAAGGAAACAAAGTAAATAAATATTTGTAAGTATAACCGCATGTACATATATAATTACGTGAGTTTGTGTGAATGAAAATATATTTCTTTGCATAAAATACTTTATGTATGCTAGTAGTAGTACTTGAAAGTAAGCTTTTGTAGTCACTCCCGAAAGATGACAGTGTACTAAGAAAGTCGTTAGGTAAGCGACATGAACATGAAGATCTCTTCATGTGCAGGTGGCAATCTCATCGCCACAATCAAGCCTTCTTAATGTATTTAAATGTTGAATGACTTGTCCGTCTATTCGTCCAGCTGTGCCAAACCGTTTCTTCCCTGCACGTCCACTAATCGGTTCTTAAATCTCTTCGCAGCTATGGTGGGCCACTTAAAGGCTTCGCAGTTTTTCATTTTTTTCGCCAATCCGTGAAACCCTTCGTCTCCCACACACTCATTAATCAGTCTCTAAATCCGCTCATTGCCATGCGAGTCCTTATGACCACTAAACCGTTCGATTTGCGAAACCGTTTTGCTACCGTACACATAATAATTGGCGTCTCAGTTCGTTCGTCTACCTCTGCCTTTCTTTGTATACCCCCCTTTCGCTCGACTACCCAGTCTCTGTCTCTCTTTATTATTCACTCTAATTAGTCAAAAACTATTATGTATTCAATTTCACAAATCTGACATGAACAACGTCATCAAAGTGCAAAACCTTAGAAATCAAATATTTTATAGACCTGTAACGGCTTCATTGCTGATATGAAATTCGTGTAAACGTCTATCAGGGCTCTTTAGGAAATTCTCTATGGGAAAATCCGAAGGAATGTATGTTACGACAAAGTTCTCTTATTTGTTGTATGAAGAAGTAATAGGTGTTTAAAATTCATTACAAATGGGATCTAGTTTTTTAACACGTACCTTGTCCTAGTTATGTAAGTAACTTTTAGTTTTTTTTTCAGGAGCGAGTAATACACAAAGATATTTACATTGAAGTAAAGATTTTCTTAGACATATGTCTTTTATGGTGTTTGTGGTTATTGATTTTCAACTATGTTTTTCCTTTTTTGTCTTTTTCGGCAGTAACTCGTTATATAAGATTATTTTTCTTTCTAGCCAATTTCGTGTTAGACTGGGAAAGTTATTCAACTAGAAAAATAGACGCATTAATGTTAACAATGCAATTACTGAGGATATGGACATGTGGACATAACATTTGAACCGTCGAGTATTAAAAATGTGTCACCTATCAAGTAATTGAAACAAAAAATTAGTTTACTATGTCACCTGTGAACTCTCGCAATAGAGTGCTACGTAATAATGTAAGGAGTAATCGCACCCGCTTCGGAGATGCGCTTCCACAATTGAAATATTAAAGAATATATTAATTAATGATGTAAAGCCACAGCCTGGCGTTATGACCAGTCACTGGTCATAAAGAACAATCCAAGTGTTTTCTTGTCAAAGTCAAAATCGGCTTTGTGACTTTTGATATCTTTGTGATGTTGCTCAGAATGCGGTTCATAGTCTACTTTTTTTTCACAACCGCTTTTTCGCCACTGTTGATTCCATTTTTGAAGAGTGAGCTTGGTTTGTCTTCTCTCACAGCTTTTTGAGGTATCAGACTTTTGATAATAATCAGGAAGCGCAACTAAATCTTGCGGAGAGAAGAAGATGGAAGCCCATTCCATAGGCTCACAATTTAGGCAGCGTGGAAAGGTTACGTTTTCCCTTTGAACAAAATCGGATGCATTTTTCGAACGACCTTGCAAAGTATAGTGACTTTCTCATCGTTCATGTCCGCCTTGATTGTTTCCTCGCATTCATCAGCATCAATAGCTAGTTATCTCTCTGAAGTTCTACCAATGACGCAACAACACTTTCATGGAATTTATATAACATTCCGCAACAGGTTCTGTATCCGTAGTTGCTTTTTTAAAGGCAATTGACAAGAATTTACTTTTAATATTAAATAAAAGGAAAATAGAAAAGAAAATAGTTTTCAAAACTAAAAAAGAAAAGAAAAAAAAGATGGGGGACATGTGCTTGCAATACAAAGAAACGAAGAGAACTCGCTTTCAAGTCTCAAATTGATGAGAACCGATTTTAGTGTTAGAAAAAAGAGGAAGAACTCGCTTTTAATATAAAGTTAGTCGTGAAGACTGCCTTGCATTTATACGAATTTTTAAAGCCATCTCGTAAGGTGAGCTCTGCTGAGATAAAAATAATTAACAAAAAACTTAAACTATTTCCTTATCTCGATTTTTGGATATGGACTTGACTTTCCTCCACATTCACCTTAGGGATGGTGGAAATCTGAATTCAACTGAGCTTTTTCCCCGTAGTCAATGTCTGATCTTTAAAAATTCTTCGTAAAACAAAGGTTTGTTTTTTCAGTCTTCTAGGTAAAAATGTGAGTGCAGAAGAATTTCTTTACTACCTTCTTCTGGATAAGCACGCGCCAGTTAATAGTAAAGCCGGGATTTGTGTGATGACGAAAAGCATATGAGCGACCATGATGATGATGATGATGATGATGATGATGATGATTTGTTTAGCCGTTAATACATACGTGATATAAAGTTTGGTTGGTTGGTGTTGTTGTCGCGGCGTATTCAACTTTATATTGAATCGGGCAACATATAAGTAGAACAATGTAAGCAGATCACTAAGTATATAAAAGTATAGCAAAACTTAGTAGTAAATGTGAATGTGGATGTGGTTTTTGGTTTTTTTTTTTTTTTTTTTTTTAAGCTTTTCTTTAAGCCAGTAATTGCGGCAATTTTGCTTTGAATTTGTGCTCGTGTTTTTAATGTGATTACGTTTTACGACTTGTACTTTTTGACTTTAACGATTCGAACGATTTGATACGTTGTGCATACAAATGATTTGATTTGCTTTCATTTAAAACTCTTCTTTTTTTCGTTGCTTTTTTTTTTTCGTTCAGGTCTCATCATGTCAAGTTTATTTGTTTCTTATTTCAAATTGATTCTTGTTTTTAACACTTTTTTCTTTTTATTACTTTATACAAGTTGTCTTACATATGCAGCTTTATTGTCCCGCTTCTTTTCAAGCATATTTTCAATTGTGGATTTGTTGATTTTAATGAAATTTCTAAGAATTCATTTTTATTTCATTTTATCAACTGTTTTTTAAATTAGATTTTAATGACTCGACTCCGCCACTCTAGCCGCGAACTACATATATGTAGTTCTTTTGAATATCTCCACACACATATATATATATATGTAGATATATATATTTATTCATTTAGCGCGCATTACTCTTCCAGTTGAGCTGACTGCTTTCATCTTTCTTTTAGTGAGTATTATTTATCAGTTGTGGATGGAGCCTTATAATGGCCCACTTTCCAATTTTAATATGTTTTTGTTTTTTTTCTTCTTCTTCTTCTTTTTGTGTGATATCAACAAATAATAAAAACAAAAGAAATGGTTTTATCAGTTATGGCTTGCGTACTACTTTGTGATCTCAGCTCATTATTGATATAATAAAAATTAATTTCTTTGATGTTAATGTTGTTGGCGATAGCTTTAAAATTTCTCAGAAGTAGTTTTGAATTCTTCTTAATTAATCAAATACTAGAAGAGAGGGTGAAAACGTAAATTTCTCAAAAAACTAATACTGATCCGCGATCAGTATTTAATAAATAAATACAAGATAGTCTAATAAGTCTTAAGCTATATACGAAAGAGATAGACTTGCTTCTCCCGATATTAGCACATAAGGAAGACAGTTGATTAGACAGAAGTAACTTTAAAAATAACCTAAAAGTAAGAAAGTAAACCATAATTTAAAGAAATAAGGACGACCGATCTTTATTTATAATTATATACAAATAAAATCTAAAAGAAGCCTGCGTTGAAAATCTTAAACGCAAGAGAAGTTTTCAAAGCTAAAGAGAGTCTTGTTTTGCCTCGCTGTGTCTTGTAACCTACGGTACAATAGCTATACGAAATACAGCCCAAGGAAGGTAAACATTAAAAAGCTAATGCTATTGGTAAGAACCGAACAAGAGCCAGTCGATTACAAGAACATAGCTCTCACAGAGCTGGCTATTAACAAACGATTAAAATGAGAAAGCTGACTACAAAAAAAAAGGAATCGACATGCGAAAGATAAGAGCATAAGAACTACAAGTCTATCTGAAAAAGTTGGCTTTCTAAAAAAAGATTCTACGCCAAGTGCTTGATTAAAAGACAAGAGGTTGACCTTAAAAAGCTGGTCACCAAAAGAAGCTCGATGTGAGAAAGTAACTTTCAAAAAAACAAAGCTTGATCTGCAAAAGGTGGATGGGAAAGGTTGAGTACTACTAAAGGATACTTCACGCCGGAAAATTGATTGCAGGCAAAAGCTGGGCGCCAAAAAGCTGGCTGTAAAAGCTCAATGTCAAAACTTGAGTCCAAGATACAAAGCTCCATCTGAGTAAGCCGTTCTAAAAAGTTGACTACCCAAAAAAGCGCGACTTTAGAAAGTGGAGTAAATAAAATAAAGCTCGATTTGAGAAAGTTGGCTATCAAAATTTGACGTAACAAGCTGGGTGCAAAAAAATAAAGCTTGGTCTGAATAATTAGTTAAAAGAGTTTGCCTGACAAGGCGAACACAAAGAAGAACTTTGACTAAAAGAAAAGCTATCTGCGAAAGCCAAGTGGAAAGGAATGAACAAAAAACTCGGCGATTGGTTGCCGTTTGAACTTTCTTCATACAACTTTAACGATTCGCCAACAGTAGAGTAAATATATAGGTAGGTTTTAAAATGCACTCATTGTAAAGTTTGAATCTGGCATCGCGGGACTGTCCTTTCATGCTCTGTTTGCATTGCTTCCTGAAGGGAATACACGAAATGAAGGTTTTTGGCAATCCATTCGTCACAATATTTTTCACTGTAAACTTTGAAGCGAAAGGAAAAAAGTGTTTCAGAAAAGAATGAACGAAAATGCTGTCTGCTATGCTTTATTCTTTAAAGCCAACCGATTTCAACACGCACAGGCTTCTTAGTTTTCAAAAAAGCCAAGAGAAATTCTCCAAATTTAAATTCTAATAAATATTGAAACGAAAGGCTAATGTTGTTCACTCCCAAAGGTCATTTGTTAGATGAGTAAAGGAACGTGCAAGAGTGAGTGAGGTGAACGTAAGAAGTTTTTTTTTTTTTTTATCAAAAAACTTAATATTTTATCTATGTATGTATGTATGTATGTATGTATGCATGCATGTATATTGTAATCATTTTCTTTTAAACATACTTTGAATATCATTGTCTACGCCAGTTTAAATTATATCCAATTCGTGTCTATAATTTTCAAGAGCTAACCGTGGTCAAACACTTAAATAGGCCTTCTATTCTATGTAAGTTTAATCAAAGCATTTGTATTCAAGGAAATCGTAAAATTATCCTGGCAGACACGTCGTAACTTTGGCAGGCAAGCAAATAACAATAATACCACCGGCAAAAGCTTGCAAATAATTGCCTGTAAGGAAGTAAAACTTGCATATTTATATATGAACACATTATAGGAGCACACAATGAGTGAAGAATATAAACCGAGAAGAGGCAGAAGTATGTGCTATGTGTACGTACGTTGGACGTTGTCTGCAACCTTGGAAAGACAGGTTACTAAACAGTTAGAAATATGCACGCATATGTATGTGTATATGCATCGCACATAACTTTAAAACTATTCCAGAACATTAATATACGCGATGGCTATGCTTCCGTTATTTTTTTTTTTTTTTTCCAACGGCTTTGCAAAAGGATAGTTTCTAAGCACTTTTATTGTTTATTATGTCTTTGCGTTGTACATAATTTTTTTTTGTTTTTTTGTTTTTTTTTGTTATGCAATAATTTATTAACTGAAAAATGTTATTACAATATATGTGCTAAGTTCGCCTCTCCAATTCAACGAAGTAGACCAATGAAAGGTTTATTAAAGCCACAGTTTATTAGAAAAATTTCGGTATACACATACAGGTTGGTATACGTAGATAGATGAAGTGCTAATTTAATTAATTATACCGCGTTTATGAGACTTTGTGTTCGCAAGTTATATAAACTGCAAGAGTAAAATAATCCCACATTTCTTGCAGAAGCTGCGAGACGAAATTCTTCTCTTAGGGGATTGAGTTTTTTTTTTTTTTCAAAAAGACCAAAGAAACAGACATTGCACCTTCTTAGGTTCCCAGTTGCCCTTAAGTTCCCAGCGCAAGTTGAAGATCGCTTCCTGGGTTGCTTTCGCTGCAAATGGACAGACGTATGTGAATGTTGTCACCATGAATGAAAATGGTGGGAACGGAAATCACTTTTCGACTTCCTTTCCTAATAAATGGTCTTTTTCTTCAAGCCCTTCATTTAGTTTGATTAGGTGGGCTTGCTATTGTTCAGATGTAACAGTTTCACCAGACTGCAGGTACATGATTTCTTTCTAATACAACCGAGCGTATCTTCAGAGCGTTCATCGTCTTCGAGACTCCAATTTTTTGCGCGAAATGAAACAAAACCCCTTCTAACTCCTTCATAGCTGGCTGTGTTTTCATCTCAAGTCGACTTAAACATTTCTGCAGCTTCAGCTGCAATTTTTTATATGCTGCTTGCTACAATCAACCTCTTTACCCTTTTACTAGACACTGGACGACAGTTTGCAAACAACTGACGGTTGTACCATACAAAGAGCAATGTGTATACTACGTATACCCAAAATTTCGAAAAAAATTAAGGCGTCATGTACGTTTAAATCATAACAAAAAAATTTATTGGCACACCTAGTATACATATAAGGTTTGAAAAGAGGGCGCAGGCACTTGTACAAATATTTTACACTAAAAAATAATTGTTTATAAAACATTTAAGCATAGATAGAAATAATAGCTAGTGGTGTTCTGCTTGGTTGTTTTCATGTTATTAACATTTTAGCGATAGAAGCGAGCAAAGAACTTTATTTAGCTTAAAATGTTAGTTTGAGATGTTGTTTTAAGTTAAGTCAATAAGTCGTAAGCTTTGGCACATCTGCCCATTAAGCTAATCACAAATCGAAAAACTTAAGTTCTTGATTGATATGTTGCTTTAGGTGTTTCTTATTTTTCTATCAGCAGCTTGCAAAATGTGGTTAAGGAAACGAAATAAAACATGTGTATAGACTTAATGAAGAATTTTTGATTAAATTTTCATATAAAAATTATTTTTCGAAAGACAAGAGTGAAGCACTTGAGGCGTATAAGTGCTTGACCGGTATCGTTTAAAGATTTTTATCTTATCCTAACGGCCAAGTTGCGAAATACTAAAAATAAGAGTCTTTATAATACACATATATATTGTGTGCACATATCTCGTGCCAAAAAAGAACCAGGAATATGTTTAAAAAAAAAAAAATATCACTTAATCGGTAATTAACCTTTGAGTTGATAGAAATCTAAGATGATATAAAATCAAGGTCGTGTGTGGATCAATTTCAATTAATTTGTTTATAGCACCAGTTTTTGATCGCTCTGCTGTCTGTAAGCTTGTGGATATTTATTAAAGGTTTTCGTGTTCAATGGCCGAGAAATGTGAAAGTATTCACTTATGAAATACGAAAAATGACGTATAATAATAATAATAAATAAATATATATATATATATATAT
>KK502714.1:178507-225287 GCA_000688735.1 Glossina austeni | reverse complement strand
ATTAAATAAAAGTTTTTTCTCCGATTAATCTTCTTTTTTTTCTCCTATTTATTTATTTGTATATAGATTTTTTTTTAGTTTTATATGATCTTTAAACATAATGTCATAGTTAAGCCTATAATTTTAAATTTGCTTAACTCAATCGAATCTTTACATTGTAGATTTTATTTAGTATATCGGTAAATGTATAACTAAATAAAAATAAATTAAGTTTTTTGTATCTATAAGGAACTTGTCGATTATGTTAGTGGATTAATTTTTATTCATTTTTTTTATAGAAACTTTTCGTGTCAGCCTTATTCGCCAACTAGGTGTTTTCGCCATAGTTTAGACAGCAGGGAGCTTGGACAAGGCCATCAAGTGAAGCATGCCGAAGATGTTAACATATAGCGTCAACAGGGTTTTGAAGAATGCTTTCTATAGGCAATGCATTGCAATTCATTTTATTTCGCAGGACTTTAGTTTCTTTCGATTTCGCAAAGAAATTTCTAACTAAAATGTGCCTTGTGTGTCCATTCGTCTTTTGACGAAATTGCTAAATATGCAGAAATTAAATAGAAGAACGGACGTTTAAGTGACTTTTCCTATCCATTGTTCATTTTAAAGGAAACTCAATAATATTGGGTTGTTCGGAAAGTAGTTTCTTTTTTTTGATCAAAATATAACACGATTTTCCATCATCATGAACGGTCGAATTCGATAAATTGAAACTCCCAGCGATCTCGTTTTGTTATTCATCAGTTTGCACCAATGTACGCCTTTATTTCATCGCGATTATTTTCAATTTATTTTCCAGGACGTGGTATATCTTCAACATCAAAGTTTTTGGAAAAAAAATTTTCAGAGCCAGCTTTGACACGGAGTTATGTCGATTCATCTTTTCCACACACATTCGATAATTTCTTTGAACAATGTTTCTACTTTTTCGATAGTAAGAAGTAGAATATGCTGAAAGTGTTGCCATCGATTTTCCATAGTTGATTGGTGTGGTACCCACACAAAAACTATTGCACACAATGCAGCGAACTTTTTCACAAACCAACCGGCAAAACATATAACGACAATGCAGCTCAAGCGTGCAGTTAGCTGTGAGAATACAAACGAATACACTTTCCGAACAACCTAATATGTAGAAACTTTTAGCAAAGAGTTGTAACCGATAGCCCTGTGTTATTAAATCTAAAATCGATTAAGATAAGTAAAGTTAAGAGTAAGTGCTTTATCCTAAATAAAGTTGCGGAGGAAGGCCTTTAGAAGAAGACTCGGCAAACAAGTAAATCACGGGTGTAAAGCTTGTTTCTCTTAACTCTCATCTTTCTCTAGTGTTTCGCGAAATCTCATCATTGAAAATATTTTTATAAGCAATTCCCTATATCTTCTTAGCTATTGTTCTTATTTTATGAAAGTGAAAAAAAAGACCAGACAATCAAATATGTTGCTACCAAACCCGGGACACATAAAAAGTTAACGCTAGCACTATGCTTGGCTCGAAATTTAGTTTCTGCACTTTATTCACTTTCCCTAAGTCAGACATTTGTATTTGCGAATAGAAGCGGCCGCAGAAATCTATCAGTACTAAATCATTTAGACATTTACATGCTTAGGCATATGTACATGTATATGTATGTTAACGTTTACATATACGTATACATCTTTAGTCAATGAATTTACATAATTGACCCATTCAGGATATCCAACTTAGGGAACATTGCTCACATATATATATATATATACATATATATATATATATACATATGTATATAAAGTGAAACACCCTTGAACTTACATACCAGCCTAGAGTTGTTGTAAAGTATTTTACAAAAAAAAAAAAGAAAAAGAATGATACTTTTATCAACCAGTCTACGCAAGGGAGAGAAGTGTAAAGAGAATTGCACATTGAATGACAAATATTGTATTTTTTAAGTTGTATGTGTGTCTGTGAGTGTGTGTGTGTGTGTGTGTATGCATGCTTCAATGCATATATACCGGTAAGTATTTGTGATAGACAAGAAAGAATAAATGTCAGGTCGTTACATGGCTTACGTACACAGCTGCTTTCACAGTTCTCTCTGCCCCCTTCCTTGCCTAACCTTCTCTTTATAACAGAGTACATAAGTTGAGTACAAATTGTGTTTGCCAAGCTCGCGTTTAAATATAAAATTTATGAATTTATAGAATTTGTTTGGTTACTTTTATATATATATATATATATATATATATAAGTGTATATAGCGAGTGTTTGTGCACAGGCAAATAAACATGCATGAACGTATGCCACAGTCTATTATGGGGATTTGAGACATAAACATAACACGAGCTTGCCAAAGCTTTCAATCACAGTGTATGCATGCAAACTGCCTCTGGATGTAATATATGTTTGTGTAAGTAAACGCGCCCTTGTGTGCATATATATATATATGCTTGTGTGTGAGTGCACATGTCTGTTTATGTACATGTGCATCAATTCATTGTTCTGATGGTAGTTATTTTTATTGCATTTATTGTACAACACCCAATATCCACTTTTCATGCATTCATTCAATTCATTTATGACTTGAAAGTATAGCATGCAGAGCCACTGATGACCATCAATAAAGGCAACAGCAACAGCAACAGCAATAGCAACAACGATAGCAATAACAATAACACTAACATTACTAACAGCTAAATTAACAACAACAGCAACAAAGTAATCAGCCTTAATAATGTCGGCAACAATGTGCATATGTGTGAACATCGAAATGGGTCTGCGAAACAAAGCGATTATTAAAATACACGGCTTACCAACAAAATGAAACTAAAAGATATAAACATTTATGTATGCGCGTCTCTTTATAAATACTTTATATAAATATATATATATATATATATATATATATATGTGCGTGTATGTGTATATGCACATGCATGCGATACATAAATGCTTATGTATAGATGTGTGTAAAACTATTGGCATGTGCTTGTACAATTTCAATAACATGGTTGAGTTTCTATTCACTTAATTTGCGCTAAACCATTTACATATTTTTCTTTCTCTATCTTTTTTCTGTTTTTTTTTTTTTTTTCAACTATAAACGTCTACGATAAATGCACGTGTGTGCGTGCGATTTTTCATTTGCCTAGGGCTTTACAATCGAATTGTTAAATAAAGCAAAAAAAAAACAAAAAACAAAAATAAAACAAAAAATAAATAAAATTAAAGTTTTTAGTTTATTGCTGTCAAATTGTTAATTCTAGTTTTATTGGGTAGTTGGGATTTGTTGGACTTTACTGTACACACATATAGAATTGTAATTAAACGTTTGAAGAAATTTGTAACATTTTTTTTTTTTTTTTGCCAAATCGAATGCAATAATACTTTTATGCTCAGTGAAGTTTTTAAACAAGTTTTTAGTGATTATTAGTCTTTCATTTTCATATTCCAAAGGAGACCGTTGCCAACGATGAATAAAAAACCTGTGCAATTATTGGGTAGACAAAAGAGACATTGCTGTATTTTTTGTACTCAATAAAGTTTTTAAATGAGTTTTTAATAGTTTTTAGTTTTCTATTATTTTTATACCCACCAACGACGGACGGAGGGGTATATTCATTTTATCCAAACGCCCAGAAGGAAGCATCAGATACCCCACAAAGTATGCTTTATCGGTATGAAATTCTAAATCGCTTTAAGCGTATCCATCTGTCCGTCTGACCGTCTGTTGTAAGCATTCTCTTGGCCGCAAAAACAAAGATTTTGATTTCAAATTTGGCAAAAACATTGGAAATTCTTGCACGCAGGTTGGTATTAAAAATGGGTCAAATCCTTTGAAAGACACGCCCACAGCACCACGTACGTGAGAACATCTCTGTTTTTCAAAATAAATGAAAATACAAAAAATCAACCGCGCCCATTGCTTATTATAGAGTATGAAAATTTAGCTCTTTTCTTCTTTAGTCTTCTCTGTCTTCTTTAGTCTTTTTTAGGTGATAGGCATACAAGATTCAGTTACGAATGAAGTTCATTTTCTTACTTGTCTTACTTTCCTCGATTCCTTTGTGACGGCCAACAACCGACGCAAGTGTTGGGTTAATGAGAAAGAAATATTGTCGTTTTTTATAGTCAGTAACGTTTGTAAACGAAGTCGTGGATGATTATTAGCCATTTCAATGCTTGCTTCAAGTTTTATCCCGGCTAAGAAGTAGAAGCATTTAATGAGTCGGAAAAAATTTTCACATGATAGTTATAGAGTTTCATACGAAATTTTTCCTTTCCAGTGGTTGAGTACATCTTTAAAAAAGCTTCAAACAATATTATTGGGCGGTACTCTTCCGTAAGCGATAGCAAAGATTAGTCGTCTGGAAATACCGAAATGATGGATTATAAATGTAAATAAATAAATCACGAAGGCGAACGCATAGATCTTCGGGATATGGGATCTTAACTACTGACAAAGTCGTTGGCATATTAAAATTTGATTTTTTCCGTATAGCAATAGAGATACGTTCCCAAAAGTTGCCAAGCTATGCGAATCCGTGTTATTTGAAACAAAGGGCTGATACGGGAGGAGCGATTAGGTACCAAAAAGTAAAAACCATGGTATTATAGTTTCATAATTACGATAAACACATTTATTAAAATTTTCTTAAGAAGGAATACGTATTAATATGAATTAAACAACGTTTTCTTCGTCATCATGGAACAGTACTAACCGCGGGCGTTTTCTTTTTGGCAAGATATCCGCATCCTTTGAACATTTTACTACATTATCTTCAAATCCATGCTCTATCCTTTGTAAAAAATCTGTTATTTTAGTTTACTTGCTTTTAGTTAAAAGATCTTTCTTTACAAATTCCATTATATGATGTTAAGCACTTTTGAAGTTCTCTTTAAACTTCATGCTCCTTTCATTTGAAGGATCTTCATTTAAGTAATATGACTCAAGCTGTTCGTCTAGGCCTAGGCCTTTCTTTATGCTTTGCAGAGTAAACCTTCTACTAAAACTAGAGCAGTTCCCTAATTGCAAATTAAAAAGTTTCCTAAAGTTTGCCAAAGTTTGATAAAATTTGCTTTTAACAGTTTTTATTACACTTCACTGGATTTCCCAATTCTCGAAACGTGTTAGAGTGCAAGCGAATCCTACAGCCGTGTTATCCGGAGGTTACTTGTTTTCCAACTTTTAATTTTCTTTTCAAGTCATGTTTTTGAAATTACTTTTTTATTTTAAAAATAAAATTCAATTTTCTCAGATGGCTACTGCTTTCCACCGAATTTTTTTTTAATGCTCCAAGAATGGTGTTTTGCGGCAGTTGAGGATTTCTCTATCTTGCATGGAAATGTTTCATTTCGCTAGATCCTAATTGGAAGGCGCGTCTCAAAGTATAAAATATAATTTTTTTTTTTGCAATTTTCTTTATTTTTACAGTTGTAACTAATGTAACTAACTGCCTTGGCTTATGGCTTCATAGGTGTTAATAAATATATTAAACAAAAAATTTAAAAAACAACATGGAAAAATAGGATGTTAATGCGTTACAAAAATTTAATACGGAAATAAAACAATTGTATAAAAATGAACTTTTAAAACTCAATCTATTTATTAAGAGCATTTTAATAAACAACTGGCACCACATATATGTACTCGTGAACATATTAGTAAAAGACTGTGAAAGAAGTTCCTTAGCAGCCTAAAAAAGCCAAAAACGAAATCACAACACAACCTTTTTGCACTGCATGTATGAGCACATTTTCTTGCTGTTATTGTGTTGTAGCCAGGCATACAATACACAAAAATAATAAAAATGCGAAAAAATTCAATAGTCCGCAAAAATGAACAACAACAGCTATTGAATGTCCTTTAATAAGAAATTGCAAAAAAAGAAAAAGAGCAAAGAAAAAAAAAAACGAAACAAAACGAAGCAAAAAAGGCAAATGTCACAAACAGCACTATGTTTGTATGACCAAACATTAGGGAGTAAAGAATTCGATAAATAATCAGAAAATATATATATATATATATATATATATATATGTATATATAATAATCAAACCAAACGGCGGTCGTACGAACGGAAGGAAGGAAGGAAAATATGCTTCACACAAAAATTTTCGCTGTATACTTGCCTGCCTGTTTGCACGGAGGATTTTAAACAAATAAACACACAAGCACACATGTATAAACATACATACGGACATGCATACAGAAACAAGCCAAAGTATTAATGGCGTCGGTGGTGTTGCCCATTTCCGAACAGTAACCATTGTCATGATGACGGTGTAGACACAATGGCAGACTATGTCAACCAAATAATCGGGTAGACAGTCTGTTAGTTATGCAAACTCTAGGCAAATATGAATTCTTTCAGAAAATTAAACGGTTTATTTCTACCAAAGGGTATTGTTGAAGCGAAAAAAAAACAAAAAACAAAAAATTCGTATTCTGTTACTTACTATACATAGAGGAAGTAAGCAAATTTTTTTTGCGATTATGCGTAGAAAAACAAACATGTTTTATATATATATATAAACACATATATATAAACACATATATATATATATATATATATATATATGTGTATGTGTATTGATATATGCAGATGTTCTACGCTAATAGTTTTCTTTTTTTGTTTATATCTAAGAAAAGCAACGCATTGGTTACAACAACTAAAGCAACAAAAGACCTAGAGCTTGCGTAGCCAAAGTCCGCCTAAAATCAAAATGGCAAAAACTTGGCAAATTTGAAATGAAAATAACAAAAAAAGAAGAAGAAGAAAAAAAAAAAGAAAAAAAACAGTAAAACATAACATAACATAAGAGATAAAAACAAAAGAAACCAAAGAAATTTCGCGTTTACTTGCACATATGCTATTACTGCTTCCGCAAACAGAGCGATACCTAAACAACAACTATTTTATTCTTTCCATTCAAGCACATTACAATAACGACAACGACGACGATGACGATGACGACGACGACGACGGCGACGACGGCACCGGCAGGAACGACGACGGCCAGGCGTTATATAAATCTGTGTGGATTCCTATTTACAGTCACAATAAGTGCCAACATATACATGCAAACGCACAAACACACATAAACACACACATATATGTATATGCACACACACATTTACACTCGTCATATTCATACCGAATCAGCCTTTCTCGCTTGCACGTCTACGTTTCAATGGGCTAAAAATCAAGACAAATCTGCACATGTTAAAACCATAAATAAACCGCATAATCACAAACGGAACGATCGATGATTGTTGTCACTGTTTGACAGCAAACGTACGAGTAGCTTCAGAATTTTTAAAGCGAAGAGAGCATAATAAATGCATGTAAGACTACGCATGCATCTAACTATGTACTCGAAAGTAATACTATCAACATCTAGGCATATACAGACATATACATATATATATATATGCATGTAAATATGTATGCGTGCATACATATTCACATATGTAGATATGTGTGCCACGTTATGTGGGCATTCAAACATTGAACGATGCACTCATGCATGCAATTTCATCATCACCACCACCAACACCATCGTCAACTTCAGTTTAACATCAACTACCACCCAAAGGTGTGAAAGAAATGTCAGCACCACAAAAAAAATGAAACAGAGATAGCAACACGAACTCAAAAGTGCTTACGAATAAGTTGTTTAATATTTAATACTCACCGCACATATAGGAAGAGAGAGGGTCATATCATACATACCCACACACACACACACACACACACACATGTACACACACACACATATTAAATTTACACATTTATAAATATCTCCTCCAAGTCTTGCTGCTATTATTTTGTTTCAAGGTTTGTTTGTGTGTGCTTTTAGGCATTGCCAGCCTAAATGAAAAACTTGAAAGTGACAACCAGCAAAACCGGTTCTCTTTAAAACAAACAACGCCTTTTAACAGCAGATAGTATGCGTGGAAAAGAGATAATCGCAGACATCTTTTAAAAGTAAAGATTTGACTCTCGCTTTACGGATAACAGCACACCTAAAAAGCCATTTTTGCATTTTTCCACCAACAATCGGGTGAGCTGTTTAACCACTTCGCCCAACCAAACATATAGCCAACCTCTGTCCTTATTTGTTTTTTTTTTCTTTTAGTATTATCCTCCCATCTCTTTTCTTCTTAACAATGTTGCGCTTTGTTTTCATTATTGCATGTGATGTGAATTTAGTTTGTCTGCGACTGTTGACGTGTTTGCTTGCGTGAGTAAGGGAATTACGTTTGTGTGATTTCGTTATCATTTGTTTGTATATTACGGAAGAAGAAGCAAAATCCAAGTATAAGAAAAAAAAAGTATAGTAGAGATTACAATATAATCACTTCATCATCATCGGTGTCGTTGTTTACACAAACGTAGTGAATTTAAACGCTAATTGTCATTAAAGCGGGTGTCCGTGCCGTCGATTATGTATCAACAGAACGAAATTTTTCACGCGTCTTTAAACGAATACGAATACATACGTGTAAACGTATTCTAAATTTAAAAATTTTAAAGCAAACAAATTAATTAATCTAAATATATATATAAAAAAAAAAAATAAAAAAAAAATCTTAAGATAATTGATTGGTTTTTTTTTTTTGATTTTCTTTTTTGCACTTCCTTATATAAGTGAAAGTATGTGCGGGTATTTAATACTAAAACGAAATATGTGCAAAAATTCAAATTCAATAAAATCGAAACTTGAGAAAAGGTTTTAAGCTAATGTAAGGCCGATTGATTACATACGTTATTCGAAAACGTGTATGTGTGCGCGTGTGTGTTTGTGTGTGTATTAAAAGTGCAAAACTTTAACGGAAACCAAACAATTTCCATTAGAAAATGGCAAAAATGTATTTAACATATCGATCTACCTATGGTTTAGTACTACCTTACAGTTAACGGTTTTTGCGACGGCAGACTAATTGAAAATATCAACCTACGATAGGTGTTCGTCTTGATTTCTCTCTAAAAACATTTAGGAAAACAAATACCCTTTTATATGTCGACCTATATATATGTTTGTATATGCACTTGTGCGCCCAGTTCTATAAGAAACATTTTATCTATAGCAGATAGAGAGCAAATATTTGTTTCTAATCATAACAATAAATTTCAGTTTCATATCATATCTTCAAATTGATAAGAAATCTTTCAGTTCGATACATCATCCAATGTTTCGTTACGGGTATTACTTATGTGACTTAAATGTTTACTTTATGAATTGTAAACATTCAGATATATCAACTTATGTTAGGTCTTAGATTGCCGAAAAAAAAAACAAACAAAATTTCTTATCAAGATTTTATACAGAAAATTTCATTTGCTACCTGTTTAAGTAGACATTGATTCGAATTTGTCCGCAATAGGTTAACTATGTACACAGTTTGTTATATATTTACCAGAGCATTTAAAGTGCAGTTAGACTTTATCTAAAGTAATTATTAAGTATTTCTAGATATCTTTCATACCGGTCTGGCATTGAAGGATAAATAAACCCATAATGAATTTTAACGCTTTCATGTCTCACTAAATGAAGCCTTTACATGAAGACCTTGACAAGTTTTTAGATAACTCTGTCAAACATTGCATCTATTACCGAAGGACCGACGGACCAATAATTAATATTAAATTACAGACAAAATAATAACGTTTGAAAGTTGAAGTTTTCCCCTTTTTGAAATATCTACAGAATATAAATACATAAAAAGATAGATTCATGGTATCTTTGCGATACCATGAGTCTGTGAGTGTCTTGATAGGTTAGCAATAGCTTCAGATCGCGAAGAACGGGGCCCAATGGTTGTGAAGTCTTCTTCCACTACTGAAAAACTTTCAAGTTAGTAGGTGCCAGACCATAATATAAAAAATGGCAAAAACTCTTTTTATATTTAGCTTCCTTTCAACTGAAACTTTTAACTTAAGCTCCAATTAAGAGGGACAACAACAAAATAACCGTTATATTAGAATAAATTATTATTTGTAAAATGAATTTTATTAAAAATATTCCCTCTCTAAATAAATAAAGCAAAATGTATATACAAGACTTCCGCCACTTTTAGAGCAAACAATTCATAAGAAAATATATTTAAAAAAAATAAATAAATAGAAAATACTTATAAGGCACTTTCAAAATATAAGAATATGTGTGCGAAACTAAAAAAATAAAATTAACATAAATGTGACACAATGCATCCATATATATATATATAATATATATATATATATATATATAAATAAACAAATATCCTAAATATTGTTTTTTTTTCTTTAATGACCGGCCGCTATTATATATAAATGATGGAAATATATGTTCTTTTTTAATTTTCATGGAACGATCACTTCCTTCTTATAGCGATCTATTCTAAGCCTGCCTTCTTCCAAGCTTTGTTTTGAAAGTAATTCCGCAATTCCATCTCTAATAACTGAAAACATTCTGTGATGTTTAAATGATTGAAAATGCTTATCACCTCCTCCTAAGACCTCCACAATATGTTTATATTTTCTATAAACCAAATGAACTAAAAAAGTTAAAGATTTTTATTGTCTAACTGTTCACCTCATTAATTGCTATTGCCATCTTTGTATATAACAATTTTACGATTAAAAGAAAAAAAAACTAAAATCAAGGGCAAATGTTTTACTTTAATGAAAACAAATCTCTATTGAAAAGTAGATCTAGATTAGATCTCGATCTCAAAAGTGGTTTTATTTCTTTTATGAACTAGAAGCTTTGGATATCATTGTGTGTTAAAAAATTGAAGTTAGACACACACGCTCGTGCGCCATCGGTCAATGCGAAATGGACTTTCACCCACGCTTACTGTTTAAAAAAAAAAACCTGTAATATTGCTGAGCTTCTAGAAAATTGCGTACTGCTTACCGCTACTTTTTTTTAAAAGCTTCAACTCATAAGATCCTATAATAGCGGACGGGCATGTATCTTTGGGGAAAAGGCATTCTTCCACTGCTGTTTAATTACTTCAATGTAGTTCTTCTCGGCGTTCTCTAGCGTTTACAAATTAATTCCTCTAAACATCCTCCCAATTAAGAAAACTAACGGTGTTTCGCTGCTCTACTCTCTCCGTCTCTCTCTCTCTCTCTCTCTCTCTCTCTCTCTCTCTCTCTCACTATCATACTGCTCATGTAATTGCTTCGAATTACTTACGAAAAAGCTTGGAATAAATTGAGTTTAAATTGAAAACAAGTTGGCTCCACTATCAAGGCGAGCTTCCTGCCATAATTTGTGCGCTGAAAGGACTTTAAGTGATAGATATTTTAGAGTAATTACTATCCCGATCACTCTATACGTTTTATTAAAATACATGGAATGAAAAGAATTCATTTTAAACATCCCTGGTATGAATCCATTATTACTACAAGCGTTTTACATTATTGGAAAACAAATATGGGCTGATTTGATCGTAGACATTATATAATTCTATGGCAGATGCTCTACTTTAAAAACTATGGGTCTACGTCTCAACGCAAATGAAATGCGACTAATACGCCGATATTGCCCTAAGGCATAAGTCTGCCGTAACAACTCAACAGAAACGCTTTTTGACAATTCTTTTTAGATAGAAGGACGCGTATAAGAATAGCAATGTTTAAGGAGATGGAGGAGGAAAAATATAGCTGTCATTCTCTGGACACATCTTCAGTTCAAGGGGTTCTGTGGCAAGCTATGCAACTAATCCAAATTTGATAAATTAATAAAATGGAACGCATTAGGTTTAGCTGCACGGATATTTTTCGAACAAATGCTAAATAAAAATTCGCTACAAAAGCTGCAAAAAAGGTCAGTTAGTTGCATAAGTATTATTGGAACTATCACGACTGCTATCAATGCTCTCCACGAAAAACTGCTATCGATCTGCGATATTTGAAGCTTCATGAGCCAAACTCAAAGCAAACTTAGTTTCACTAGCATTAACTGTGTAATGAAATTGTTGATAAAGGACTGAACATATTTGAAATTTACTTATCATTAAGCCATCCAAACTATTTCCCATAAGAACGTAAACCGTCTGCTTAATAAAACCGATAAAACTCATCGTCGCTTCCCAAAGGTTGTGATATAAACAGAAAAAATAAATATCTATCTAGTTCCCTTGCATCTCTTGATCTTCTCGCAACTTTACAAGTAATCGAATGTTCGTTTCTTCAATTCTTTAAGGGACAGTTCTACTCCTTTCTTTCTTAGCAATATTTAAGCAGTATTTTGAGGTCTTTGAAGGACTGTTTTTAAAAGGGCCGATTCGTTTAACGAAATCTTATATAGAACTTAGAGCAAGGCGGTCTGGGTAATTACGTTCCATTCATCCCTTCTAGTGTTCGCATATTGAACTCCTTTTTAAAAGTAAATCTATGCCCGTTTGAGGTCAAAATGATTAGGGAAGCATGCAAGTTTTGTTGTCTACAGGGAACGAGTTAAAAATGGAGTGATTTTACAGAAGTTCCGTTTTCATCCTCTCGCGAACTTTTTATTAGCTAAGTGAGATTATCTTGAATACTTTTCCCAATACATCTGAGAGAGGTCTTATTACACCCGGACTGAACAATCAACACATACTCCGGCAGATAGTGAAAAAATCGATGCTTAATAGCCTGCAAGTGATCAAATCTGACAGAAACTTATAATATAGGAAAGATAAGCATTTCACGCATCGTAGTTTAATAAAATTTTGTAAATCCAACCAGTGATTACCTTTTCAAAGCAAAAGTGATTACAAAAAAAGTAATTTAGTTTAATTATATAATCTTGACTCTAAGTTCCCGATAAAGTTTCGATTTCAAAGTATTTCAAACGAATGTCTTGAGAAGCGATAAAGAGGACTTTAATGAAATTGTTTTGGTTTCTGTTAAATACCTGCGCACTTCGAAATGGTGAAGATTTCTTCATTTATTTATTTTGTTTTTCTTTAAACAGAAACCGAGTTTCTTTTAAAGCAATTGCTGCACAAAAATATTTACACTAAAAATTATTGTGATTTAATTACAAAAGGTAAACTAAACCTTTTGCCAAAAAAAAAAAATTATATTCGAGACTTTGGTGGTTTAAGAAAAAATCTGCCAAAATTATACTCGAAATGGATATGACTTCTACGGCGGAAGCTGCCGCTCGCAGCTGGTACGATAATCCGCGTCTGGTAAGCAGTGGTTCGCCACAAACGAATGGCATTGGGGCTACCGCCTCAAGTTTGGGACATCATGGCTTATCCGGCGGTTTAGGATCTACGGCTAGCGGTAGCAGTGGTCTGGGCGGTGGCGGAGGGGGGGCCGGTTCTGGTAGCGGTCTAGGCTTAGATACCACCGATATGGGTGCTTTTTATGCTCTCGAAAGTAACGGTCATCATAGACGTTACTATCCCAGCTATCATCAGCACAGTGAGTATTAAAAAAAGACAAATTGTTTTGTTATAATTTCTTATCTTAAAAATAATGCAATCGTTTGTTATTTGACAATCAAATTCAGCAAATATATGCTTGAAAGGGACGTCATAAGGACTTTGTTAATCATTACAAAAGATTTATAAACGTTTTTTTATCATTTCTTTATCAACTCGTTTTCGTTTAATATTTATTTGATAAACAGGTGAACCAAGAGTATATAGAAAGAGAAAAAACCCTGAGTAGCTGAGTGTGCGATGTAAAAACATTTTTGTTAATTAAATTCAGATAAAACTCATAAATATAAACGCGTTAACAAACTTGTAGTATAAGTGCAGTGCTGCGTTATCTTTATAGAGATGCATTATAAACGAATTATGTGTAAAGAATGAAAAATAAAACACAAGCAACTAGAAGATTTATGTACACTTAAAAAGTGAATAGTGTTTGCTCTTTATCGGGGAACCTTCAACGCAATTTGTTACATGTTGTTTAATAAAAAAATTTATAATAACTAACAACAATGTTGAGCCACGGTGGCGTATGAGTGAAGCTAACTATCAAACATTTGGAAAAGTATTTGTTGCGCTATTCATTCAACTTTCCATTTGACGCCTTAACAACATTTGGGAATTAATCAAATCTTTTTCCTTCCATAACTTTGTAGGCGTTAGTACATAAATTAATGGGCCAGAGAAAGCTTTGTGTTAATTGCATTTGCACCGTGAAAGAAAACGTTACACTTCTTATGAAGCCATAAGTACCAAGATATAAAACTTGCAACATTTCAAAGCTGACCGAATACCGATAGAATACCGATTCTTGAGCATCTGAAAAATACCGAATTTAGGTTTTCTTCTCTTGTGACTATGTTGTGCTATTTACTTTCGCTTTCTTTCCGTGTCAAAATTCACTACAAGTCGCGACATCTTTAAAAGGAATAAGGAAAAATTTATGATTGTCGAAATTAGATTCCGAAACGAAAAACTGAATTTCTTACGACAAAGTTCGCAACGGCCTCTAAACTTTAGAGTATTCCAGGGGTAACAACGTGTAAAGGCGTCATCAGAATTGAACAACGCCCATGCAAAGCCACAGAAATTTTGTGATCGCAATTTTTTTAAAGAGGATTGGGCATCTGACTTGCCTACGTAGGGTCTCAAGAATGGGATGTCACTATAGACTATTGCGCCGGTATACACATTGGAAGGATTAAATCTCTTATTGAAGACTTGTTTCAGCAAACCGAAGGGAATAGGGATGTCAAAAGGATCCCCTTTCTTTGGGGCTAAGCTTTCGGAGTATAAAAATATATAAAAATATATAAAAATCACAAGATTTTTTTTGCGGTTGCTCGATGGATAGTTCCTAAAATCGGCACCAACTGAATGGATCGACCTAGTTTAGAACCGTTACACTTGTTCATTTGCATAAAATTTGTAAACTGATTTTGTCATGTCCGTCCAGCCGTCTGTAAGCCAAATTTATGTATGACAGAAGCAAAGACTTGAGTACGGCAGAGAAAATATGAACCTCTTTCATTGTTCTCCCGTTTTATTGATATTTTTAAGAATAAGTTATAATCTCCGATCATTGATCTACAATTTGATGACGTACTAAACTATCTGAAAAGTTTTCTTTGTACATGATCTCGATAAGTCTTTTGAGTAGTATGTAAGTAGGCGAACTCTTTCTTCTACTTTCTCGATTCCTTTGCCTATAATCCTCTCTGAGCACTACTATGCCTGTACGTATGGAGACCATTTCTTGAGTGTCCGGTTATTAGGAAAAAAGGAAAACAAAAACGAAACCGTTAAATTTACTTATTTAATTATTAATTAAAAGGGTGCCTGCGCGTTCGCAGATAAGAAAAAACTAAGCAATTTTCCTGCATGCGCATAATGGTCCATAAAATGTAAGTGTGGCTTCAACCGAATGATGTCCACCGTTTTAAGCAATCAAATGTGCATCAGAACGTCTCAGAAATATTCAAATAGTAATAAATTTATGCAATTTGCACATTTTTAAAGCGGTTGCAAATATCCTTTTGAAAAATCCTTTTTGTTCTCTTTACTGACTGCACAAATATGTGTTATGCTTTCACAAAAAGATAGCCAAGGCAGTTGAGGCAGTTCAAAATCTCATGCTGCGTCAAAAGTGTGTGATCTCTGCGATATTTTGTAAGGCGTTGCGAACATTGCGAAAGAGGAACCACTTTACTCCCAAGTCGCTTTCCGTATAATCATCGAAAAAAAGAACATAACTAATACACTCACACGCACAACAGTTCGATAATTTTGTTCGATATTTTGCTTCAAATTTTTTGCTTATTTCGTCTATGCATAAATACATGTTTATGTGTTTGTAAGCGCGTTCGGACTGTTTTATATTTGACACCGAAACCGTACACTTCTTTATTATTAAAACATTTACTGCGGTTGAGTTCCTAACTTTTTTTTTATTTTTGCTTAAACGTATTCTTTTATCAATGTTTTTGTTAAGCCAGTCATTCAATTGTCAAAATGGTGCGTGAGTGATTGACGGCGTCTGGTATATCTACTCATAAAAATGCATGTTTTGACCGAAGAAAAGAACAGCATAAAATAAGAGTGCAGAACAAACAAATAAATAAAAGATTAAAAAAAAAAAAAAAACCAAACTGTGTGCTCGCAACATATAAAAGAATAATTAAAACAAAAATAAAAAAAAATTTGTTTAGACAAAATTTCGTATATCCGGTTGGCTTCGATTGAATTAAGTTAAATTTAACTATGAGGCTTTTATTAAAGCCTTACTTTCCCTTAAGGGAAGGAAGTCGCGCTTTATTTACATTTTTCGTATTTTCGGTATTACCACAGGGCCAGACTCTTGAATACTTTAGTAACTCGCGCTCAGTAATAAAAGCTTCAACCGTTCTAAAATTGTGACTATTTCTGTCCCTCCCTCTCTTATCTCTGCTTCCCTCTTTGATTTTTCACCTATACCTGTGCAAAAAGATAAGGATCGGCAATTTTATAAATGCTGTAGAATCATGATAGCAGAACATGTCGACAGCCTCCTCCATCCTCTCTTCACTCAATAAACATTCAATTTCTCAAATTTCTCCCTAAAATCGTGGTTAAGAATTGTTTGGCGGAGGCTAATAGCATCAAGAGCTGCCGTCGCTTTTGTTTGTCTGTTTCTTTTCTGATCCGCCACACAGGGCGCTTTGCTAACAAACTTTTCTTAGTGGTTGTGGTTTTGTTAAGCTACACTTCATTATTGCTGGCAGTATAAGATCAAATGATCTATAAACGCGGCATTCAAGAGAAACATGTTTGTCATCTCGTAATCTTCGTAGGTAAATGCGCGATGACCTTCCGCGACTCGTACGCTCATTTAACTTTTTTCCTCTCCATTCATTTATCGATTTCGCCACTCGCAGCGCATGCCCGTTCGCCAAATATTCGTTTCTCTTGTGTGGCTCCCCAGCATTGAACATTGACTTATTATGTCCCTTTTTCTTTCCATCTGTGCTACTGTCTATAAGGGAATCCGTTTGCCCTTGGACCCATCCATTCATCCATCCGTATTTTCGTCCATTCACTTTGATACTCCTTTGGCCACAATTCCACATCGGATATCCCTTCGTCTGCTTTCCTTTTCTTTGTTTGATGATCTATTTGGACTTGTATCTAGCCACGTGCCTGCTCACCTATCCATTCACCCTTTTCTTTATCCATTCGCATACCAGCTTATTTATCTTCTTCTTCTGTGCCAATCAGACAGTCCTTGGCCAATTGGTCAGTTTACTTTGTATCCATCGGCATATCAAAGTGTTTATGTTTGCGATGTTGAGCGCATGTTGGCCGGTATGTTTGTGAACCTAGTCTTACCAGTTATTGTGTAAATTCGTGTGATTTTCTCGTTGCTTAGATTGTGGAAATGTCCGCGTTTTCTAACTTAGGTTTTCCAGCTATTTTCTTCTTCCCTTATTTATCTGTCTTTCGTTCGGACAATTCTTTCTTTATCCACTTATTTCTCCTTCTCTCCGTGTGCCGTTCGATCACCTATCCAGGTTCGTCTCTACTCCGATTCCATGATTTTTTATCAACCCTTTTATATCAATCTTTTCGTCAGCCATTTACCCCGCTATTCTCATTCTCTTTACTTATCCATCTATGATTGGTTGGAACTTACGAAGGTACAAAGGCTTGAGCTAGAAAACTGATATTTTGCACAAATATTTTCGCCTCAATTCAAATTGTTACACTTAAGTACAAATTTGGAAAACAATTTTGAAAAAACTAAATTAAAAATCTAATCAATTTGTACCAAAAATATATACGAAAACAATGCTAGGAATTCAATAAAACAAAAATTTTATTTTATCAATCCACTAACATGGCAACAATCAACCAAAGACTACATACTTTTGGTATCTTTTTTTTTTTTTTACTGTAATGGATACATAGCTTCTGTTGACTTGGAAGCGTATTTAGTTTTTTTGCATTGGTTTTTTTCTTCTTTTCTTCCTTTCTTTGGCTGATTTTTAGAGTTTTAGTAAAAGTCATTAAACGAACGAAATTCAAATTATAATTTTCGGCATTAAAGCGTTTGTGAGATATTTGTGACAGAGGCATAAAGTAAATGAATACAAATTGAATTGAATTTACGCTCCCACACCTCCGAAATAACGCGGCATGCAAAAAAAAAAAAAAAAGAAAAGAAGTATTAATCAGTCGCAACCTCAATTGCACGGCTTATGCCACAGGCATTGAAACAAGCGCAGTTAAGTTAACTCCCTATTGGCAAAGGATTGCCTGTCAATCTCTGTACTCTATATATGTTAGTGTGTTTGTCGCATATTTTCGGCTTTGCATGAGTAGTTTTAAAGCCGTTTATTTCAATTTCAAAGAACTTGAACAACTCAGAAGCATTGTTTAAGTAACTTTCCGCTCGACGCCTCGTTACATTATAAGCATATATATACATATATACATATATATATATATGTATATATATATATATGAATTTATGCGCTTTTATATAAACATTTAAATTGAAAACGAAATGACTTTAGCCATTGCGTGAATGCTGTTGTTGTTGTTGTTGTTGTTGTTGTTGTTATTATGCAGCTACGTATGTGTATTAACTGGAAACCAGCTTAAAACGTCACTTAGTATTTTAAATCAGTAAACAAAATGCATGATTGATCAGTTTACTCCTTGTTATTGTTTATTTCTTTACTTGTTAAGAGTTGTGCCGAGTAAAGAAAGCAGTCGTCAGTTAGTGAGTTAGCTACTTAGTTAGTTAGTCAATTAGTCAGCGAGTCAGTCAGTCAGTCAGTCAGTCAGTCAGTCAGTTAGTCGACCACGCAGCTAGTCAATCAGTCAGCAAACTGGCTAAAAAACAAAAAAAGAAAAATTATTGAAAGAAAATTTATTTATTTATTTTTATTTATTTTTTTTTTTTTTATCAATATGTTTAATTCATATGGAATCCATATGAATTCAACAATCATTTCAAAAGCTATATACATACGCAGGCAAACGTGCATATGTGCATACATGCATATATGCTCGTGTGTATGCTTATTCATGTCAGGATCGAAGAAACGCAACACACAACTAAGGCGATTTGATTATTGTAATTCATTCACGACTACCAGCCATGACACATTGCCAGTTATGCCGATTGCCAATTCAGTCTTGTGATTGTTATTTTTATTGTTGTATATTTTGTGCAGTTTTGACCTGCACCGATCGGTTACCGATTTCATATGACAGACATACTGTCTGGTTGGCTAAAAGAAATGAAATGTCGAATTGTTGTTCATTATTATGATCATCGTCATCATCATCCCAAGAGCAGGCAAATTAAGTTTTTAAAATTCATTAGTCGACGGATGTCATTTGACTCGGTTTGGTTCGGTTTGATTGAAAGCTTTACAAATGTCAAAAATTTCATAATAATTTAGTTATTATGCTTTGCTTGCATTTATATGTATATATATGTATATATATATACATATATATATATATATATTTATATATGGTGCTATGGATACACATACGTTGCCATGTATGAATATATTTATGAATATTTGTTCGTATATATAGATGCGTGTGCCTATGTATAGCAATCTGTCACTTGACGGCAACTTTATTATTATTGATGATTGCGTCTGCAAACGTCACGATCACAATCAGCCGTCATTTATTACACAAGCAAAGAGAGGGAAAACCTGAATTTCTAATCTTTTTTCCATATAAAATAATATTTCTTCTCTTTTTTTCTTTAACAGTTTATTAATCAAACGTTGCTTTATTTGATTATAAATTTTGTTTTTTGTTCTTTTTGTTTTTTTAATACTGAAAACTGATTGCGATTAAGTTTTAGGCAAAAATATTCCATAAATATTTGCTAATAACAAGCGGCTACTGCTTAATCAACCGCCCCCTTCCCACCGGCTTTCACTTCCTCTGACAATTAGTGGTTCCGAAATTTGAAGAATGAAATTTACAAACGTTGACAATCTGTTCTGTCTGTTTGTCTTACAAAAGTTCAGGCTGCTGAATGCACACTTGAGTGATGTAATTTTAAAAAGAGAAACTATTTTTAATATTTATGCGAAAAATATTCGAAAAAATAAAACTTTTTCAAAGAAGTCAAAGAAGTTGATAACATTTGTAACATAATGCTATCAGCAGGTCATTTATCAAACGGTTTTGTTCAATTAAAAAAAAAACTTTTTTTTGTTTTGTATAAAAAAATATTTTATTAGAATAGCCATGAACTGAAAAAGTTTGAGTAATAATCTCCTTTTATTCCTTTACAGTTCGAAAGCAACTGGATTTTTTTTTTTTAATAATAATAGTCCTTAATGTTAAATTTGTTGTCTTATGTTGTCCGGATATCTCCATTTAATGAAAATCACTTTTCAAACGTGGAAATGTTTTGAGGTATGAGAGAGAGCGATTGGCCTCAAAAAGATTTATTTTTTAATCTTTTTTTGGCATTTTTTTTTCTCCAAAATTTTTTTATTTTTTTCCAGAAGTTTTTTTGTTCTTAAGTTGTTTTCTAACGTGGAATATGTTTTATAATAATGAATTTTTTATTTAGTTTTTGAAAAATATACTAACCTTCGAAGAAAAGATTTGCAAAAAACAAGAAAGAACATAAAAAAGATTATTTTTTATTCAAACTTTCGGATCCGTTTGCAAAAATGTTCTTGCAATCATCAAATTAAAGAATTTAATAATTGTCGAAGAAGTACTAAATAAAGATCTCCCTGAGCTGACTCTGAGTTTCTTTCAAGCTTCAAAAAAATAGTAAATCTGAGGCGCTTTTCATCAAAAGAAAATAGACAGACTAGAGAAGTTGCTCTTAAGGAAGAAATCTTAAGGAAAATTAGGGAATAACATGATGAAGTGATGAAATCTAGAAATGATGAAACCTACGAAGAATACACTGAAGAAATAAATGTAATTTAATTCATTTTATATTGTTAGCCTGCAATGTTTCGCGATGACGTCATATATGTATTTATACCAATAAAGTTGAGCAATTTGTCTTATAACTTGGTTTTTTATATAAGCAACTCAAATTTAAGAATTTAAGATTCTTGTCCACTACAAATGGAGTTGTAAGCAGAGGGGTGTATTCATCCACTGTAAACTACTGAAACCTCACAACCCCGCAAAACTTGTGATAGAAAGTTGAAAAGTGTTGCATGTATTTTTGGTTCTAGTCTGTGCATCAATGTTTAAATAACAATCCGTCCGTCTATAATATTTAAAAGGCTAAGCAAACAAGAAAGAAACTATTAACAAAAAAATGATCTAAACGACGTACCGTTCTATTCTTAATCAAGGTTAAATTTTAATTCAATATACCAGTTTGTTTGTCCATCCGTCCATTTACTTTATTTTATAATCCATACTCTCGCAAAAAATGATCCGGAAAGCTGATATATCTTTAGCTCGCTTATATATATTTGCAGACTAACTTCGGAAATTATTCACTGAAGTAACAACTCTTCAGCATATATGCCCACAATATGTGAAGTGAAAAAATTTGAATCTTTAAAACCATTGTTTTCCAAATTACATACCGAGAAATTCTTAAGATGTATTAAGATCTAAATGAATTTAACTGCTTGTCTGTCCATCCGATAAGAGCCCCTGGTACTTTTAAGTGCTTGAGACAATTGGAATAGGGACCTAAAATTTCAGTGCGTGCATTGACAATGTAAGTCTACTGGTCATCATTGCGAATCAATGATCCCACACGTACAACGTAAAGAGGAATTTTGAAAACATCGTTACCTAAATAGATAGATAGAAGATAAGAAGCTCTAACTTGTCACATTTAATTTTAATTCAAGTCTACAAATCTTTGTTGATGCAACAATGAGTCTGCAAACACACACATCTTCAACTAGAAATGCAAATCGAAGCTATCTAAAATTTCAAATCATAATTAGCGAAGAAGTTTGCAATTGCGATGGTACTGTTAAGATAACTAAAGTTCACTGTAAGACGACTTCTTTTAAAAGCTTAGCTTAGGCAAAGAAGACAACTGACGCGCTTACAATTATCCAAATATTTTCGAATTGCTATAGTGGTGAATAAATGAAATTCACCTCATAGCAATCTTAAGCCGATTGCAGTGAAGAAAGGCCATGTCATGTATATAGGAATTAAATTTCCTCCAGTTGCCTAAAAAAAAAAAAAGAAGAAGAAAAAAAGAAGACAAAAATAACTATCGCTGTGGCATACAAAGATGAATGCCACATGAATGGAATGCACTATTGTGCGCGCACTACTTTATATATATATATAAATAAATATGTAAACATATGTATTACTTCACTTTTGATTAAAATGTGTTGAAATCATGCAACATTAATTATGACCTAAATTCCTGGAAAAGCGCACACATATGCGCAATATATCTGAAGAAATCATACGATATAGATATGTTTTCTTGCTGATGTTATGATGTTTGATGTTATTGTATTGTCATTGAGGCAACAAACAACATTTATGCGAGCATTGCAAAGTGACTGTGCGTCTTAAATGGTGGGCTTGTCTTTGCATAATTAAGAAATATGCCAACGATCGCTAAGCGTTTATGTACAGTGGCGGTCATTCATTCAGAGACCAATTATATTACATCCAACACAAAGAACATCTTGATTTTTTTTTCTCTTTTTTTGCTACAGTTGGCAGTTGCGGTTAAAGCGTGTACTTTAAGACAATAGTTGTAGATTTATATAATGTACATATATGTGAACACATGGTGACGGATGGATGATGAAAAGTGCAGAAAACGGCGAACATTTCAATTCCATTGCAACATTAATAAGTTGAGTTGGGGTTGAATTAAAAATTTAAGTTAAATTTAAGAGTTGCCAGTACGGCACACAACAAACACAAAATGACATACGTGCATATTTTCATACGGAGCAGAGCAGACCGCCCGCCTTGCTGTGCGATGTTTTAATTAGTTGAGGCACATTTAAGCCGTTTAAGCTTAATAACGGCGGCGTCTCTTTTAGTTGATTTCTTACTACTACAGCAGGAAGACAGGCAGCCGGTTAGTTAGTTAGTTAGTTAGTTAGTTAGTTAGTCAATGGCATTCATATGAGCGTTCAAGAGCGTTTTATGTAATGATGATAATGATGTTTGCATACGTACATATTATGTACGTATGCCTGAGTGTATGCATAAATATATTAAACAATTAAAATCAAACTGTTGGAATATTTGTATTTTTCGCCCAGAACACGCATGTTAACAGGAGTTGTTGTTCACATTCGATCGGCTTCGGCTTCGGTTTTGTGGCAAGTTGTCGGCATAATTTAATGACATAATTATTTCAATTTCGCTTTATACGCATTGTAAACAACTACTAAAAGCCTATAACGCAACAAGCAGTTTTCCACTATTATTGCGCGTATAAGTTAGAAGCTCGACAACTACTGCTCTAATGTCTAACCGACTATTGAACAGATTGACGCAGTCACGTCGTACATAATGTAATATATAAACATTTAGGTACACTTGAGCGTTTATTGTACTCACATTGAACAGACATTGATGAACGGAATAGTTTGACGGTATGCAGTTTCATCATCACGTGATGTTTTTTTTTTCTTTCTTTTTTTACCGCTGACATTATTGCAAATAACAACAAACTTTACGTCTGTTAAAACGGCCGTCACAAGCACATATTCTTTATACAACAACAACAACAACAACAACCTGTTAGGTATCCGCCGCTTACGTACTAAGCATTTAAACATTCATAGAGAGTTGAGCTTTTATCGAGTAATTTAACAATATTCGCAATAATTGTACACGCGTAAGTGTTTCGCTATACGATTACGTGTTTTGTGTGTTGCTTTTTTTTTTTTTTTTTGTGTTCTGTGTGCTGTCTTTTTATTGTACCATGTATTACTACGTTTTCTGACGGTTAATGTCCAACTGTTTTGCATGCCAACCGGTGTCTTGTGAATCGGTCGTTGTTGAGTGAGTGGTGAGGTATCTTTTGTACACTTTTGTACTTTTGCCGCCAATGTATGCGATTCTTGACTTACTCATGAACTGATACTGCATTCTAATTGGCTAACAATCCTTGACGGTATAGTCGTACAGCCGCGCAACTGTTTGCAAGTGATAGTGGTGTGAAAATCAACGAAATGCACCAAAGCTGTCATGTTGAATACTTTCTTAATGAGTTACACTATCTCAAGGAAGAATATGAAAACATGCCTATGTATCCATTTATAAATATGCTCAATATGCATGTGCTTTCGGTTAAGGGCTCTTTTTATCGCTGCGTCGGCTCGCCTCGGTTCCGCAACCATCAATCACTTCGCCGCACAAATAGCTCTCTCGATACTATGGTCAGCGACACTTTTCATTCATCTTTTCCCACGCTATTACCCTCAGATTACCTATTGCTGAACGGGTATATAACGGTTATTGACTCCCTTGATTTCCACCTCACGTACACATCTAGCTCGACACTTTGTCTTCACTACAACAAGCTCGCAAATATTTGCTGCGGCGCATCAATTAACAATTCTCTTAACTCTTATCTCACTTTTGATTAATGGCTTAATTAACGATCCTCTTCACTCTGGTCTCTGGACACTCTTCACCAACCCCTCGAAATCGTCTGCCCTACGTCGACCTCTTCCAACTTTGTGGCTTTCTTCGCTGTCGCCTCTCATTTACTTGTCCCAACAGAGACTTATTTCAGTCTCACTTTCCCGTGCCTAGGGTAAAGGTTCTCTTCATTTAGCGTTGATAGAGACCTGCGGCGTTACTATGATTTGAATCTCGCGTAGCATATGCTTGTACCGATGAACAGTTAAAGGTTATTTCAACTATCGATTCACATGTTGCTAATCTGGTACTGTAATTAATCGTCGTCTTTACTCTCGTTCTACAAATATCTGTTCCTGTGCCATGGTTAACTCTCACAGTAGCCTATCCCGAGGCCGTCGCTAGCGAGTCTCCCTCGCTTCCGCGTCAAACTTATTATTCCAAAACCGCGATCAACAATTCTCTTCACTCCATCGCCGCACATAGCCGAGTGGATCTCTTCGTCCTTATAGAACGAAACGCGAGTGATACTTAATAAGGCCAGCAACGTGTTTTACCAAAGATGGGAAAAAATCGCGATATTTTTTGCAGGTATACCCTTCTCTTCATGCCTGAACGTGTCATATACTGGTTGTCCCTCCTCATGTAGAACTAACAACTAGCATCCGCAGGCACCGCAAGCCTTGTAAGGTCTCAAGAATTTCTTTATTTATTGGAATTAATGCTTCCGTAAAAAGGGGGGAAAAGAGAATAAACTCCGTTGGCTAATTTTAGTCTTCTTCTCCAGTCGCTTTTTATAAAACAGGATTTTATCAAATGAAAGTAAGAAATTTGACATGATATCCAAGATATCCTCAAAATTTTCGTTCGTAGCCAAATTCCAAACATCGTTTAAAAGCTTGTACCCTAATAAAAATTAATAATCACTAAGCGCTCGCAGTGAAAAAGGCTTTTGAAAAGTCTTCAGAAACTGCTACGGGGAACTATATAAGCTTTGACTATGATAGACCTTTTTGGGCTCGGTACGGCTTGCCCACATAGAAATCACCGGTAGCTTTGCTCCTGCACTATCTCCGATGATAGCTGTCTTCTACTACGCTATAAATTCTTCCTCTTATGTCGCGTCGAATGGAAATACTTTCGTCATAAACTAGCAAATATTCAGATTATATTTCAAGGTCCTTATGTTATTTATTACAACTTTTACTAAACTAAACTATTAAGAAACACGTATAGAACATTTTAAGCTTTTTTTAAAGATAATTTTCGCTATTCATTCTTCAGTCCCTTGACGCGAGAGTTTATCTTTTCTTTCAGGATTTTGAAAGTTTCAATAGGGAAATAGAAGCATGGACAGACGGATGGCATATATTTATTGCTGTGATTAGAAGGAAGGCAAACATATTATCACAATTGTGACTTCCGATGTCGAGCAAAAAAAAAATATTTTTACTAACTGATCTCGTAACTTTTCTGTGCATAACGTCGGTGTTTACGTACCTTATAATTATACAGTTAGAATGAATCTGTTTAACCGTAAAGACGCTGGCATATTTTATTACATTTATATGCTATGCACACTGCAGATGTTAATGTCACACTGGCTAACGGCTATGGAAGTAATTTTGAATAAATTGTTGCGAGTAGAACTTATTGCCGTTGCTTAATAGAATTCGTGGTAAAATAAAATAAAGGACACCAATGGCTAGAAATTACCAGTTTTACAACCATATTAGGTATAGTAACGTATAACGTATAACGTATAACGTATAACGTATATGCGTGTGCTGGTGACATAATACCGAACAATTTATTATTACATTTGTATGTGACATGGCGTACAGATATATGCAAACATACATATCAACGAAAAAGATTCACGGATACCGATCTTTACGTTTATATGCATAAATGTTTATACATATAACTGACTTGTTTTGCAAATGAATTTCATGGAAATATATACATATATATATGTCTTGTAAAGCATGCAATTCGCGGGTGATTTTGGAAGTATATGTTGTTGCATTCAAAATAATTATAACTTTACATAAAGGTGAAGGTAGACAAATTGCAATTCAAACAAATAAGAAAGCGTTATGGAAGCCTTAAACGACGCTTGGATACCCCTCTGTCCGTCACTAAAGATCAGTCACAAATAAAGATAAAGATAAGCCTTTTGCTAACTCTGATTACATCAAAGACGATTAGTTAGACTTCTTTTCAAGCAAAGAAGTAAAAAAAAAATAGCATTCGTTTTGGATAAATTTTGGCAGATTTTCATTAATTTTTGAACTCGTTTTTCTATCTAAACTTAAGAAATTTTGATCCAAGCTTTTAGTCTTTTTTCCAAATAAACTTCTAATGTTACACTAATGAAGAGTTTTTTATCTGTTAGATCTGAGAAAGTTTTGGGGCAGTTCAAATTCCCTTTTAAACAGGCTCTTGTCCAGGCAAACTTAAGCATTTTGCTTCAAGCTTTTAGTCTACTTTCAATGTTTTACACGCTTCGATCTTACTTTCGTTTTCGATAGTTTGAATACATTTCTCAACCTCGTCCAGGGCATTAAAATGTGTGGTCCAAACTTTCGATTTCTTTTTCAACTATTTATGGCAGCTTCAAGGAAAAGGGAAGCAGTCTGACGGACGGCCCGATGGACAAACATTTTTTTCTTTACATCAATCGAGTTTTTTTAGCTTTTAGACGCACTGTAGCTAGGACTAGGACGAGCTACTTAACAGCAGATGACCGGACGCACGGATGAATGTAGCGAAACCGCGATGTGAGCTATCTCGCTAGTGATGTATATATTCAGCGTATATTTTCCGTGTTTCTTTCTGGTCTATTACGCGGAAGATCAAACCATTTTTAAATTCCATCTTCTGTGCTGTCTATAAAATCGATGGGTCATGTTTTAGTTTCCTTTTTTGTGTTCTTTCTGTTTGCGACTCCCAGAAACCCAAAAAGTGTATAGACGGAACGGCGGACATAACTGAACGGATCTACACGGTAACACGGTAACACTAATGGAAAACGCATTTGCCTTTACATAGTTTTTGGATTTCTGTGAGGAACTGCTGCAGTGACCTTAAAGTCAATCGTGCTTTACATTTCATTTTTCGTTTCGCTTAGCAATTTTCGGCGGCGTTACTAAAATCCGATGGACGAACAAGCACGGTTAGCCCATTGGGTGATGTGAATCACTTTCAAGGAAGAAATTTCTTCTTTACAACGTTAACCGAATTTTTTTTCTTTAAAACTAAGTTAAACTATTTTTTTAGTGCAACTGATGAGTTTAATGAGTATGTGTGGGGGATTCTCTGATATCGATATGTGCTTGGTGCAAATGTTGAATCATTTTGATTAGTAGACTCAACATTTCCGTCTTTGGTTAGCAAAAATTCTAATTATTTAAACAAAACGTAAAGCATCTGGTGATCGCTTAATCGCTACCGAAAGTTACACATTCGCTTGGATAATGAAAATGCAGTCATTCATGTGCACACCTGCGGTTATAACAGCGCATTGATCATTAGGTCAGTCTTAGGTGAATACATACAATATGCAGCAGCGGCAACAGCGGCAACAGCGGCAACAGCCACTGGGAAAAACAATTTACATTACAGTCCCTCGCCTACTCTTTTAAGATACAATCATCTTTCATGTAATACCCAGAATAGTAAGACTATCGATTATCATTATCAGCGATAGTGATAGTAATAGCTTTCCAGTGAGTAAAAGTTCGTTATCCCATTAAGGGTAAGATAAACAAGTTTGTACCTTACAATCTCCAGTAAATTTCGGCTTAAACAAAAAAAAATTCGCAGAAACATTTCGTTTCGTTGTAAGACTTTGTGTAGTGGTATTCATGTGACAATTTGTTTAAAATTTTACAATATCATGACATTGTTTAGTTAGGAAACTTTAAGGACAGTAAAGACAAATGAGTTTTCGGTTTTCTCCAACGGCGGGGCAGACTATAAATGTGTTTCTGTTTTTTTTTTTTTTTTTTCTTTCTCCACTTTTTATTGTATTAATGTACGTATTATGGCATAATGTATGCAAATGCACTGCCGTGGGGGGAAAAACATCGTTAAATTAATGAACGTTGTCACATTTGCTTTTATTATCGTATCGGCCACTTGCTGCGTTAGATATTCACTGATTTTACGAAGTGAATATAATGTGCTTGCAGTTGTTGGCATTCAACATACAGAGTCGAGTGCATTTATATGTGTATGTATGCATGTATGTTTATGATGCTTCTCGTCTGAGTTTTCTTTTTGGAGAAACTGAGCAGACATTTGGGCAACAGTTACTGCTGCTGGATAAACAAATATAACAAATCACATACAGGAACTCTGAGGTAGGCACCTAACTGCGGTATTGTTCGTCGTATTATTATTAATTTTGACTTTAACGATATTTGATTTTACAAATTAATATTCATGAAACATTATTCTACAGAAGCGATTGTATGTGAGTGCGTGCATATTAAGCTTTTACAAGATTTTTATTAATGATACGTGGAAATGCAAAAATAAAGAGAGAAAGAAGAAAAAAAAAAAAATGAAAGAATTACGTATTCTCCAAATAGGAGCTGAATATACTTTCAAGGAAATGCTATCGCGCCCAGATAATAAAACCTATGCGACGTAATAAAATAGTTAACCAGAATTGTTTGCAAAATTGTTGCCATAAAACAAGAAAAACTCTACGGCTGTTGGCCGATTGTCTCTTTAAATCATAAAATTATATATTTTTATTACTTGATCAAAATTCTTTCGAAATGCTAATGAGACGGACACTTTTAGAAAGCACATACACATTATTTCCCGACTTTTCCCATCTGTACTTTGCAATATTCTTACATATAATTTACTCTAAAGTGCATTTGCTCTCTCTAAACTTTTAGAATTAATTACCCCTACGGAAGTTTGACTTCTTAGGTTGGTAAAAAAGTTTTACCAAAGCTAACTTTTCGCTGCTTCTTTTTACTGTTTTTGCCGTTCTCTCTCTCTCTCTCTGCCTCTCGCTTTGTTTCGTGCGTTTCTTATTTGACCACCCAGCCCGTAAACATATAGGCATTGTGCTGATAGGCAGAGGAAGGAGGGAAGGGAGAGTACTATTTGTGTATGTTCGAGGTGATGTACGGAATATCTAAACTGCAGAGAGAGCCTCCTAAAAGCAGATTCTTCGAAGGACGCACAATGTGCTTAAAGACCCAGGAGCAGTGGTAACGAGAAGTGCGGACGATTCGAATGCAAGCTGCTTCCACTATAACTGTATTTTAACTATATGTGACAGGGAGAAATAGTCCGCATAGCAAAACAATGTCGATACGAATGATTGTCTCTTGCTTCCTCTCTTTGCTTTCATCACTCACTATCTCTCTTCCTCTCGGTCACCCGTTCTCTCTTTCTCTCTCTTTGATTATCATCCCTATATTTCTTCCTGTCATGGTGCTGTAACATACTCCATTTATATACCACAGGATGATCGAACGCTGGTAGAAATAAAGATAAAAGACCTAAATTTTTTGCTTCCTTCGTATCTCATTCTTTTTCTTCCTTTCCTTTTTTCCTGCTGTAATGCTGCAATATATGTCAATTATGAGCTATAAAAAGAGCAAATATTTTTGTCTGCCCTTTTCTGTCTGTCCGTCTGCCCATCTGACTCTGTTTCGTTATCTCTTTCTTTCTATTATTCTGTTTCCTTTTTTCTTTCTATTCAAATACTATACGCCTGTCATCTACGACAGAGCGTTGAAGAAGCCACCGGGAATTTTTTGTTTCCAACTTAGCTTATTATGCTAAACAATAGTTTAAATGATTTTTTTTTATTTTTGCGTGATTGAAAATTTCCCGTAAGTATAGTTTTGAGCTCGACTTTGTCTGTCCTTTCGTCTGTACCTCTATGCCAGTGTTCAAAAAATTTCCAAAATCACTAGCATTGAACGAAAAATTGTCTTCATTTCAAACAATCGCTTTTAAAGTAGCCTCAAGCATGCCCGCAATAGCGAAACAATGTAAAAACCACCCCAAAAACATTAACACTTCATAAGTAATTTGTGGTTTATGTAAAACCTTTCTATCTTTTCAAAATGGGCGCCATATTTCACTGAAATGATCGCTAAGAAATTGTTAGGGTGTTTTTCTTTAAAACATTTTTTACTGGAAGACTAATAAATGCTACCTTCTCTCTTTGTAATGCTCGGAGACACGCAGAAAGCTCTCAAAAGATATTTTTTTGATTATTAGGAAATTCCTGAGTAATGTGTCGATCTTAATATAATATGTACATACATTTGGGCAACCATTTGTAATGGTCACAAAATTTGAAGAATTCAAATAAAAGACGTTCGTTGTAATCAAAAATTGAAATCATTTCCCTCCCATCATCTCTCTCTCTCTGGGCATTTGAATATATTTTCATAAATAAGATTCATAGCATATACCATTAAAAGGCTTAAACAATTATTCCAATGACTTTAATATAAAATCGTCGCGACCCTCTGACATGGTACTTAAAAAATAATTGCATTTTTCCATTGCATAGTTCCACTACCTTTTCAAGATAGTTCATGATGTTCTCTTTATATGGTAAAATAATGGGTCTCTTAGTGTACATATAATTTTTTTTTTTCTTAAGCCTAAAAGACATTTCGAATTTCCGAAGCAGATCCACAAGGTTACAAGCTATAGGTGTACGAATTTTTGAAAGTTAGCAACAGAATTTGTCGGGTAACAAATTCATCCCACACACACAATCATTTTGAGGAAAAGAAAACTTTAATTTATAATAAATAAATGGTCAAAAGTCTCCCAATACTTTTTCTCCACATATGCATCTGTATCCTTCAGTTCCTATATGAATCTGCCGAAGTTGCCCTAACCAGGTACACACTAAGTTTTCTCACTTTACCTTTGCTTTAGCTTTTTTTTTACTTTTTCCTTTTAATAAATCTTTAAGTCAGCAGCTTAGCATAAACATATGATTATAACTGCGTATGGATCTCTTGTAGACATAATATCATAAACATTGACGATAATATTGTGTGTTTTTATGCAATTGAAAACAAAAGTCACGTTTGCATTTAAGATATGGTTGACAACGTACAAAACGCAAGCAATTTATGAACGCAAAGCAAATTAAAAAAAGAAGACAAAAAGTTTTATTGAAGAAAAACACGATAACATTATGTTTAAGTGTTTTGGGTGATTCGCTTATATCCATCGATATCAATATAATATAATGACTTTCGACTTTCTTTAGAAGAAGTCACCAATCGAGGATGTGTTCTGAAATCGTTTACTTGAAATTTTTAAGTCTTAGACTAGAAAAAAAATTGATGTCTGGTTCCATGTTACATTCGAACGTCTAGAATGGCAAAAAAAAAGCAAAATTTTTTTTGTTCTTCTCTCTTCCTTTTACTTATCAAACAAATACATTTTTTTTGGATACTTTTGTAATATATGGAGATGTGGATCGAAGACTCCTTAGGAATATATTTTTTCGAAATTTATTTAAGGTTGACCTTAAAGGTGTGTGGGTAACCACGAAAATGACTAATACATGGGTTCACAAACTACATCCAATTTCGTTTAACGACTGTAGCACAAAGGATTAAATGTGTTAGTCTCTCTGTCTGGCTGATGAATTTACGATTACAACCTCAAAACATCGTGGAATGAATACTTCGTGAATTAATTGAAATTGATATGAATTTCTGTGCGTATTATTTCATTTACATTAAATTGATAGCCAGATCAAACTGCCCATAAATAAGTCCACTGACAATTAACAAAAGTCTCATCACTTATCCTATCGCCTTTATTTAAATGTACCAAGGCTTGGCGCCACTTTACCTGTAAGGTACTAACAAGTTACAAAAGTATAAAAATGTGATTTGAAATCTACTCAACATATATAATACGATCTTAGAAACATATGCATTTATATTTGATCCATAAAATGTAAAATAAAATATACGGTATAGAAAGGAGCCAGTGATGAGTACAAAAAAATTCGTACCATACCTATTTACCATATGTGTACCTTAAGGGTAGAAAAAGGAAGAGAAATATATGTCAGGATTTCACGAAATTCCTTTCTTGCCAACCCTTGAAATGTCGAATGTAGTTCGTTTTACTGTTAGTATTATATAAATTTGGAAATTGTATTTAAAAAATTGATGACATATATGATCCTACCGTGAAAACCACGCTTAGGCGCGACATGAAAGGATTATGAGAGCATCAACATACACATTTTTAACGTGAACATAATTTGAAATTAAAACTAAAAGTTCTACAAAATTATATATTTCATGCATTATTTGTGCAAATGTTTACCAACCCCAGCCACAAGCTTGGTGATTAACTTAAAATGCCGCCCAAGTGGAAGTTAAAAGAAATAAATTGAAAAAGACAATATGTCACCACAAATGTGTTGAAAGAGCCGCGACCATATACTTGCATATTTCTAATATGAATGGACGGACGGTAGGACAGAAAGTCCGAATATAAAGAATTTTGCTCAGAATATTTTGCAAAGAAACAACTTATTATATAAATTCGTGTGCACGAGCAGCAGCTATTTAGCATAAATTTATACCGTATGTATGTAAAAGCACACACACACACACACACACACTAACATATATATACATTTAATAGTAGATATGTACGTAATCATATAAAACAATATATGTTAACATATAACAAAGGGAACAACCAACAGAGAAAACATTAATAAATGATAAATACTTGTAGCGTTTGGCGGGAACACCACGCATTTACCATAGGAAAGTGTGTGCAGCTGAACCTGAAATTAAAACTAAAAAAGTCCCTAGTGGGGGGACAAACACAAGCACACGTAGCGAAATTTTTTTTTTTTTTTTTTTTTTTCGTTACTTCACAATAAAAAAAAAAAAAGAAAGACGAATGTTTTGAAAATTTATGCATAACATGTTTGAGGAAAAAGAATGAACCAAAACAGCAACAACAATAAGCACAAAATTGAATAAGTCTCTGCGATGTACAAATTGCTGCAAGAGTTTCATACGTATTCGAAAGCTTGCTTGAAATATTGGCGCACATATTTATTGCAGACGCTCCGATTAAAGCGGTTTCTGTTTTCGGACAAATCTTTCATAAATTCCTTTATTGTTGCGAATCTTTTGTGCGCAAGCTTGTGTCCTTTTTAATATGCGTGCATGTGTGTATGTATTGCGGCTTTATTGGTTGTGATAAATGTCACAAAGCGCTGTTTATTTGTTTTATGACATGTGAACGTGAAACATTTCTTTCTGACCACCGGGCATGAGGAAAGAATCCCGTCAATGCCAATCAGACTCACAGCACCAGCGGACAGTTTGAAGAATACATTCCATGTAGGCGCTACATTTCAGCATCTTGTCAACACAATATTTGTGAAAAGAACGAACAACAGAACAGAAAAAAAAGAAAGGACACATACCACGAAATGTTGGTGGCAAATGCTTTCGGTTATGCGTTTTTTTCTTACTTTCAGCCTTTCATTGCTATGAACAAAACGGTATCGTTAGTTCAAACTTTAGTTTAACTTATCAATTATTGAGACGCAACGCAACAAGTCACGATTTATGTGAACGAAAGAGTCGCTGTCTTACCTCCTGCCATAGTGTGAAGTTTCTAGCGTAAGAGAGAACTGAAATAGACGAGTTGCACGAAGAGAATCAAATGATTGTAAATTTTCCAATGCCTTTAATGCTAATTAAAGAAAAACGCCGGCATACACTGCTTTAGAGACTACACGGTTACTGTGAAGGCAAAGCCCGAACAAAAGAAACCTCTGATCGATTCAATCCCCAGCAAGGGATTCCGACCCAAGGTTTCAAGCAAGGTTTCTGTGAAAATATGGTAAGACGGATCGTAAGACCACATGCCGCATTACGTTACCAAAAGTAGTATCAGGAGCTTATAGGACAAGCAACAGTAACAGCGAATTGTGGGGAAATCAGGATAAACAAGGAGACGTCGCAGCAGTATAAGGAAGCTGTAGCAGTGTGAAGATCTGGAAATGTCAATAGCAATCCGAGAAAGTCAATCTGTATTGAGAGCAGGACGGCGAGAATCTTATCTAAGCAGGAGCAGTATATGGAGTTCCAACTCTCTTGGTAATATTGCATCGAGAAGAGCATTACGAAATTATCGGGCGCAGTCAATAACAACAACATACCAATAACATAACATGCATTAGAAACTGCAATGCTTTGGCAGTACTATGAGGAAGAATTCCATTACACTGCCACTAGTAATAGGAGAAAAAGGCAAAAAGAATTTTACATCCCTTGTATGTATGCTGCGCGGTAGAGATCATACTGTATTGACAAAAGCAGTGTGAAATCCGCTTGCGTAAGCAGTAGCACTTTATATGGCAGAAGTCACACATATATTAGCCAGGGCAAAATGCCGAAGTCATCTCGACAGTATTAGTATGAAGAAGTTTTTCTAGCCAGACACTAAACGTATGAAAAAATCAGAAAATCACATCTTATTGACACTAGCAGTATGCGGAAGTCATGTTCAAAGCATACTGCATGAGCAATATAAGGCAACACACTGCGCACACACAGTACAGTAGCAATTATGGAAGCCACACTTTTTAGATGAGACCAGTGTGAGAGAGCCACGCTGGCAGAAAGTACACGAACAAGCCTCCTTTTCTAAACACTAGCAGTAGGCCGACTGGCCGAATGGACTTTGTAGTAGCAACGTGAGGAAGGATATCATAACAATAGCAGAAGTTTAAGAATGTCATGCTTTAATGGCAAAAGCATGGGTAGAGCCAGCAATACTCCGATATTACTAATAAGCGGATGTCCTACTATATTCGGACTAGCAAATTACGGACGTTATAAATAATTCCATGGGGATGTTATGTTATATTAGAAAGAGCCGTATGAAGTTATATTTCATTAACACTCATAGCGTAATGAAATCATACGAAATATAGCGGAGTTAAAAAGTCATACGGCAACGACTACTAATCTAAGAATAATTTACTAATAGTAGCAATATTCAACAATGTAAGTAGCAATGAGTGCCGCTGGCAATCATGCCGTGCTACAATTATCATATTACCGATTACTGGTGAAAATGTTCGACGTGAACCGCATATATCACCGGCAGGCGTTTACTTTTGCGCCGCAACCATTGTTGTATGTGGCACGCAAACTTGTCAATTTTAATGATTTTTTTGACGCTCACAACACTGTTTTCATTATATTTGTTGTTCGCTTTTTTTTCTTCTTTTGTTTACTTTTTCTTTTTTTGTTCCATCTTTAAGTGTTTTTTGCAACAATTATATGCTAAAAATGGCTTAAAAATCTTGTTATACATCACATTTCCTTCCTTTGTATTCGGAATGGAAAAACCAAGAACAATAAAAACAAAAAAAAAAAAAGCAAAAAAATTCATATATTATTTTATCTGAGTTTATGTACCTGCATGCGCACAGGCTCGTATGTATGCATTTATCCGTATGTGTATACGAACTGCAAAGCGTCATATTTAACGCCCTGTTAAAATTATGATTATCACCTTTGATTAAATTCTTTAAATAAGAACGTGTGCCGCTCCAGACAAGATGCGAGCGAGCATCGTAACGTGATAAATATTATAAAAACATTTATGTATGTATACCTGTACGTATGTATGTACGAAGTACAAATACGCAAGAACCTAAGCATGAGAATTTTAAAGTATGTTTAAACTATGTTCCATATGTACATGCATACATACATACATTCATGTACGTATTTGGATTTTTGCTTTGCAAACATTTTCCAACTACAATATATGTATACATATATAAGTGTATAGAAATCAAGCTTAAATTGATTAATATTACAAGCATACATATCCAGAATTGCTAGTGCTACTAATACTATTACTACTACTCTTACTTATACTCTACTATGCATTTTTTTATTCATCAGATTGTATTTGTATGCAAAACAATCCTTCTTAAAATGAAAAGCTTGCAAACGTGTTGAATTCAACTCTTGCAACATGCTGTGACAACCGCTTACTTGGGTGGTTAAAGGATTCATAACTTGAAATTTTCTCAGAAATATTTTTATTCTCTGTTGTCTCTGCTGCGTTCCTCTGAATTTTACAAAGAAATATATACTTGTAGTATATGCATACCTCCATATACAAATAAGAAACGCAAAAACAACAACAACAACAACAACAACAACAACAACAACAGAATATTTGCTGTTCGCCATTATCATTATGCCAGAAAATCGTAGGCAAAACTTTTTGGTGCATATAAATTTTGCTTTCCTCGTGATTTGGTGGTGTGGAAGAACGGAAGGAAGTGTTTTTTTTTTTTAAACGAAATAATTTATTCACCTTTACAATGTTGAGCTATGGATAAATGTATACAGCATGGACCATGTATTGGCCAGCTTTAAACCTATATATAAAAGAGATACCTTGCTAGTAAGCTATTAAAAATTTTCATTATGAAAACGTTGACGTTTTCAAGTACTTCAATACAAGTTTCTGAGCTGCAAAATTCCTGATCGCTTTTGTTTTTATGAAAAAGTTTTTATTTCAACTGGCAGAGTGAATAGGCAGAGATTTTTTATTTAATTGTCGTTGCTGGGTTCATAGTTTCCCATCTTTTGAAAAAAATATGAGTTCTATGCCGAAAGGATATTTGAAGGTCAAAATGTCGCCTACGGTTTCGAGTAAATCTTCACTAGTAAGGTTCACTATAAAGATATTCGCTTTGAATATCAAACAATTTGCAAAGAGTAGCGGGATAACGGTATAAATCGTTTTCGATCTCGAATGAAAAACGTCTCTTGAATCCAATCCAATCCAATTGCTAACATATAACAAACGGCAAATTATGTATTATTATGAAAGGTACGTAAATTTAAAACAAGAATATGCCCATAGATGACCCTATGTGTCCATATAATTACTGTCAACCCTCGCCCTTAGTGCCATTTTCTCTTGGGAGCATCTAACAAAGATTTTCAACTCATAACAGTAGCGTTAAGCATGCCAAAAAATGGTCTTTGGCTGCGGTGTCATTTCCTTCCACACGTACACGAAAGGTAAGCGTATTTAATCGTGCTGGTCGCGATAAAAAGTGGATTTATTTTGAGAATTCAAGGAAAACAAATTCTTGGATAGATCCATGCGCGACATTCATGTCTATAACGGGACCAAATCGCTTTGTCAAGAAGACGATCTGTGTTTCGTGAGACCGAAAGGGTTTGATTTACGGTGAATATGAAACGGCACCAAAAGCAATTAATTAAAAAACAAAAACAGCAAGAATATGAAAAAAAGCAACACGAGGGCAACTTTTTACATGTCATCCGTTCATTCATCCGTACAGCAATTTTTATTCGCGACACGAGGAAAGCACTAGGCAACTAAGAAGTGCCAGCCTGTGCTGTTTAATCACTAAGCCTGAATCCCTTCTTGCACTTGCTAAGCGAGGCTTTGGTTCACAGAAAGATATGAGAAAAAAATGATTGGATGAAGGGTTCGCGGCAGAATGGAAAAATTTTTAAACAGAAATTGTCACCGGCAATGGCCAACACTTCGAATAAAATATCTTTTGTCATTTCCATACAATGAACCTCTATTTTCTATGTAAACATTCCAGTTTCAGATTTATATACCTATGTATGTTGACTTAAAAAATCAATGAACATAAAAAGGCTGCCTGATCTCATTAACAACCGAAATTCCAATATGTTGAGAAGAGTAATAAAATTAAATAATGATTTTTGATGCTCTTACCTGCTGATATGCCATAAAATAACGGTATACAACGAAGAATTAAATACTTTCCTGGAACGATAAAAAATAAAAACAAATAATTAGTTAGCCATTAAAGAAAGAGAATTAGAAATTTAAAATAATAAAACGTTGATATATTTATTCTACATATTTATTTATTTATTTATTTTTTTTTATGTTTATTAACGTTCAAATTTTCCAATTTTAATTGATATGAACAGTAGACAAAATTTGGCATATTATCTTAAGATATTTCAACGAGATATTATAGGCTTTTGAAAGAATTATTTTATTAAATCTTTACGCCCTAAGCCGCCTACTACTGTTCTGGTAGGATAGATAAAGTTTGTGCGGACGTGCACAAGACCCAGAAGAACTTGAAATATACACGCCTTTTATCCCACCGATCACTATAATCTAATCTTCTATGTCCGTTTGTCCGTCTGTCCAGCTGTTTGTGTTCTATTCTTTTCTTCAACCTACAGGCGGAAATTTTTGGAATAAATTGATGAGATTTGGTACAATAACTTTTTTTGGCCCAACGACTATTGAGAATGCTTCCGATCGCACTACTTTTTCCACCACTTCCCACATAAAGCGTCGTTCGGAAATGTTGATGTATGAACAAAACTATAAGGTGATGTAGGGTATATATAAGTAAAGTATACCCCAGTATAGTATTTTTACTTTTTTAATTTGTTTGTTTTAATGAATAAAAAAGTAATTGCGAGTTAACAGCAAACGAATGCTATCAACAAACGTGACGTCGATTGTAAGTGTCCGACGACAAAGTGTTTTGAGGCACAGGCGCCACATTTTTTCAATATCGTTATACGAATAGAAACGCTGTTGAGGCAAACGGTTGTTCTTGGTAGCGTTCTCGATACTTCTCATTGATTTAAATGCAAATATAAAGCTTGCACAGACTATTCCGTTATCTTTCAAAGGGACATACAAAAACGCCTTGAGCTGTTAATGAACACATCCCGAGTCAGCAGGCAGACATAAACTTTTCCTTATTTTCATGCGTTACAGGAACTATGACAAGAAAACACAATATTTTCTTTACCGACCGACCGATTTCTCACGGTCGGCCACAATGTCAGAATGGAATGCAATAAAATTGTCTTTTTTAAAACTTTGGCGGCCGGCGCTCTTTATACATGGCATTCACTTGATAGATCATAACGGTGGACGCCAAGCTATTTGCTCGGAAATGTGGTTAGGAATCTTCCCATAGAGAAATCAACATGAAATACTTGTTCTTTGGAAATCGCTTCAAGTTACCTTTAAATAGAAATTTTCACGTAATTTAGTAACACTTTTTATCGAACAGCGTGTCTTTTCAACTTCGCGTTGTCTGCACCAATTGAATATATATGTGCGAGGCTCCGACAGCCTGTGCTAGCTTTTCTTATGAAAAAGGTAGTTTTTCTTTTTTCTTTTGTAATGAGGAAGAACCTGAGGACTACGTCTTATACATGATGATTATAAAGAGCCATAGACAGTTGGAAGGACCTTGGAAATTTAATATTTTTTGAAGCATAACTTATAACTTCACTGCAAGTGTAGGAGAAATGTCCGGAAGAAGAAATAATAATAAAAAGTCAAAATAATTTGGAAAAATATGAAAAACTTGATTGAATGAATTTTCAAAAAGTTTGTTTCCTATAGAAACTTGGCCAGAAGAAAGTCACAAACTTCATAACATGACTTGCAATAAAAATGTTGTAATTGTAGCTTTTGGAAAATCCAATTCCAGCAACGTAAGTGTGTACATACACACAAACTTATCTACATTGGGTTGTTTTCTTTCTTTCATTGCATTCTATGTGCACTTCAATTCTTAACACTCGTTACAAACATGTGTAGAAACCATTTCGAATTTATAAGCACACAACATTTAGGCATTATCAACAACAGTTTGTCGCATGTATACCATGTTTTTAAAATTTTTTTTATATCCGCATCTCATCGCGTAAGATGTAAGATTCAACGTAATTTTCTTAAGCTTAAAGATTGTATTAGTTATGAAAGAAAATTTGCTGTTAAAAGGTAAAACGTACAACGTTCGCCCATAAACACGCCTACTTTCCGCAATGTTTTATATGGTTATTCTGAGATTTGTTTTTTTTTTTTTTGCTTTTTAATCGAGAAGCACACATGCATGGTATTAAATGCTTTTCTAAAACTAAATTTTAATGCGTTTACTACGAGCGTGCGGCTAGAACAGTTACTGCTTGCATGCAATTGTTGGTAAGACAACCATACAGAGAGATAAAGTTACGAAAATGGAAAATAAGCCCGCATATTGGTAAACTTTGTGTAAAGTTCTTGACATCTTACCATTGCATATAAATGCCTAGACACAGTATCCTACAAAACTAATGATCCACTTTCAAGGAACATTATTCAGGAGAACAATATTTCTTCGATGAAAAAGAATAAAGAAAATAATTTATTGGTAATTCATTCATAACCAGATCCTAGAAATACTTAGTAATTTTCTTACACCTGAACTTGCAACTGAAACCTGGATACCGTTATATTCCTGAGTACACTGTTACACTCTAACTAGAATTAACCATAACTGCTAGTCAAGGCGGAGTTTGTCCATCAGTCTGTTCATTTTTTAATCTAGAAACCGCAAAACTTGTCTGTTCCACTCCCCCATTAAATACTCCCCCCCATTAAATATTTCTCGATGGGTTAAAGTAAAAAAACTTATCTATCTGTGTTCCGCTTATTTGTGCCTGAACAGTCAATTTCCCATACACTATATTATCAAGAGTACAAAATATCGAAATGTTTATCCATCTGCCGTACCATTTGTTGCTGTTTTTGTCCATCCGCCCATTCACCATACAAACCACTCCTTATCTTTGGTTTCGAATAGATGTTAAAGTAAGATAAGAAATTGAAATGGAACTAATAATTACAGATACCCTTAGAAAAAGGCAAGCGGTAGGGTAAGGGGATTCGAGCTATAAAAATTCATATAACACAAAAAAGGAAAAAACTTGGGCACCCACTACATTTTTATTAAGAAGCTGCAATTTACCCTACTAGTCTATACACATCATCAAGAAACGGCTGTAAAGTTACCCCAAGACCACGCAAATTTAAGTTCACCTTCCGCAAGGCTTTCTTGTTACTTGTTCACTTGTTTTAATCTAAATTTTATTGGCCGCGTGACACTGTAAGGACAAGGGCTTCCGTTCATTAAGACCCATTGTTAGAAAGCGTAATTGTTTACGACTGCTTTTTCAGCCTGTCTTCTCTTAAGCTTGCGCAAACAACTTCCAATTAGCTTCGGCACTATCGACTTAGTCTAATCCGTTACCTTGAAAATGTGGTTACTTTTTGAACTTAGCTTCTACTTAGTCAGTCCACTTAACTCGTTACTAGGAAAATCTTGTTACATAGAAACGCTTCTTTATCCCGCCATCTACCTAACCACCAGATGACTCCGTCAGTCATTTTAAAGAGATTATTAGAAAGCTTAGTCCGTTCAACTAATTGCTAGTCACTAACGAAACGTTTTTCGGTCCATCTTCTTTTTAGCCAGTTTGTAATAGTATTGGCGAGCTTATGTCGTTCTGAGCCAGTCAACCTCGTTACGAGCACTTTCGTAGATCATCATCCAAAGAGACTCTCATGCCACCGGCTTCTCACTAAAAAAAGGAGGGGCAAATACTTTTTCTGTTCAGATTTTTTTCGACCAATCTACAACTTTCCTGGTCAATGTATGCAGTTCTCAGTCATTCGGACCTTTTGCTAAAAAGTAAGCCAACCAAACCCGATATTCAATGCAATACCAACAAATGGGAAAAAAAGGTTTTAAAATAAATTTGCGGAACATAATGAAAATGAAAAATACAAATTTTTTATTTAACATTTGTCATAGCTCTTAGGAAGGAGCCAGTTTTTAAGTTGAGGCCATTTTTTCTATGAGTCACTGTATAAGTATTCATATAAAGTTCATACTCATAAAAGCACATACATACAGATATGTACATATATATAACCAGATATGATACTAGTTGCTTAAACACAATGCAGAGATCGAGGCAACATATATATATACACATGTATATGCATGTATGTATACATGTATATATATATCTTTATAAATGTTCGTATGCGCAGTATATGCCGTTCATGTGAGCTTCGGATTTTATTCAAGCATATGCTCACATATTATCGGTTACTGATTTAGGTGCAATCTATTGTTATTTACACCGTTTCTATTAAGAGTTGAGTAGAGTAATTTTTTTTTCTTTTTTTTCTTTTTTTTTTTTTGCTTTATACCTAGTGCAGCATTATAGAAGACGTTGGTTAGTGTTATCTTTCTTTCTTTCTTTCTTTCGCTCGCCATATTATATTCATTGCACAGAAAAGTTAAAAAGTGTTTTTTTTTTTCACGTTAGTTACAGAGCAAGTAGAACATTTTCCTGTCTGCAGTCAAGATCGTCATACCGATAAAGATCCGTAATACGACATTTGCAACATCATTAGCATCTGCGAGTTGCCAACAATGTTTATGCTTTTTCTTCTGTTTTTCTTTTCTTTTTTTTTTTTTTTTTTTTTCTTAAAAAAAAGTTTTCATTGTCTTGAAAAACATCATCGTATAAAAATTTTTGTGTTAACGATATGTTTTCGAATTAGGTTTACTTACACAACAAATGACAAATTACGTGTTTGAATAGCGTAATATTTTCGAACATTTTTAATCACTTTATTCGCATTCGTTTTGAATTTTTCGCTTTTTTTTTCTTACAATGCAATGTAGAGTCCGCTAGCTCACGTAATATTATTAAAATTTGGCTTTCAATCATTTATTTATTTTTTTATTAAAGCATAACAATTGATGTTATTTCAAGTCGTCTGTTTAAAGCATAAATGACTAAAGTTTTAGAGTATTTTTCACTCAATGACTTTGCAAGAAAATTGCAGTCAGCTGTGATCGAATCTTTTAGACCCACCATCTTTAATTAAAATAAGTAAGAAAATTATTTTCGGTCGTGGCTGAATCTTTTATAGCCATCACTGCTGTCCTAAAGAGGATAAAAAAGGTCAAAAAGACGTACAGACACGCAGACGGGTATTCTTAAATCGTTTTACAATTTAACGCTGATCAAGAAAATATGTAGGGTCTGTAGAGTCTCTGAAGTTTCCTTCTAGCCGTTAGAAAGTCATCCCCTCATCTCTCGATGATGGGTATAAAAATGTAAAATTTCGATACTTTACGGGTAATATTGGACGGACATGGCTAATTTTTTTCCAAGTTTGTTCAGGTAGTGTATGATCATTCATAAAATAAACATTGAAATTTTTGTTGTTGCAACTGATGTCGTTTATAAGTAACGAGCAGAAAACGTAATTTTTTTTCCTTTGCATCCAAAAACGGAAACATTGTCATCGCGTAGGGTGTTGTAGGTGTGTCTTCTGACCGATTTGCCTTATTTTCTATATCAATCACGAATTTCCAGTTTCCAACATGAAGCCATTATTTTCCATTTAGCAATAAATACAATGTAGACCAAAAACATTACACCGACTTCCGGACGGACGCGCTTAATCAATACACTATTAGGTAATGGTCAGGAATTAAAAAGATGAAAAGATTTATGTATTTTTTAGTTTGGCAAAAATCTTCTGCTCTGGTGAAGCCATAAAAAATGCTTAAGTCCCTACCGTCCAAGCTTATACACTAATCTCTGTATAGCGCTTCATAGATGAGTGAAGTTGTCAAGTAATAGCCGAAATATCAATTCTTGCTTCAGTTACTCCGTTAATTTATTAATTTATTCGTTGCGCGGAAATGAAATGTCCCGCTAAGTAAACTCCCAGCATTTAGTGGAGAATAAAATATTTTCCCCTCTATGCGTAAAACTTTTTCGAAAAAACAAAAACAACAACAAAAAAATAAATAAATAAACACAATGTTTTTAATTTCATTTTTCAAACTAATCCAACTATAACAACACATTTACTCTTATACATGTTGTATGATATTTGATGTTCAGTCGGTCAATCAGGCTAGGAAAAGAAGCCGTTACGTTACATTTTATTACTAAATTTGCCTGTTTGAAGCATACATTCACATGCACACACACATGCGCACAAACACTGGCATACACCTAATGAGAAACACATCAAAAATATGAGCAGGTGTCTTAAACAGGGGATTAATACCATTCAGTGGTCACAAATTGTCCGATTGTCTTAAGAGGGCGCGTGGCTAAAAAAAAAAAAGAAAAGAAAAACTGGCACTCAATTCCTTGCAGCTTGCCCTTCACTGTCATTCACACATGCACACACATCCACATACAAATATACGCACACACATATATGCACATTCAAATCATTCAGGAGGCATAATAAGAGAAATATGTAAGCACAGCGTTCACCTACAACATCATAAAGCAGGTGTAACCGCTCTCATATATAACATATAATGTTTACCTACAACCCTTGATATTAACTTTTTTTTTTTACACTTGGACGTATATGTAGGACATATTTTATTATATTATATTCATACCGTTGATATTAATTCACATCTTTACACATTATTTCAGGAAACGCGGGAATAAACCTAAAAATAAAACGAAAAAACAAAAAAACGCACTTTTCGGACTTAAGCGAATTTTTTTTTTTTTTTTTTGTTTTTTGTTTTGATGTGTAGCCAGTCACATATGAAAATATCCCAAAAAAATTTCGTTGCAGACATGCATGCATGCATAAGTACATACATATATGATCATGATTAATGAAATTGTGATGACTTTAAATAGTTTTACTTTTGTTTCGATGTCATCGTTATCATAACCGCATGTCAATTCGACATGAAACGTTGTTTTACTTCTTAATAACAATCATTACATGGCTTACAAAAGCTTCTGGCGGAAATGGAAGTTTTCAAATTATTTTTGAAATCGATTTAAGTAATTTATGAAATTATCATGACGTTAATAAAGCCGATTAAAGACTTGAGTCTTAGAATTTATTTCTCTGGCTAAATTAATTACAACAATAATAATATACTGCTTTGGATAACTTGAAATTTTTCAAAATTTCAGTTTCAAAAAAATGGATATAAGGCAAACACCTTTTTTGTTTCCCAAAAATGCCTTTAAGTAACTATGTGTCTGATCTCGTTCTCAAGACCTCGGTAAAGTATACGTATTTCTAACAAAACAGGTTAATATGATCCACAATATATCCCGAATGTCGCGAAAATGGAGATAAGAAATTAATATTCGACCAAAAATGTTATTTCCAACGTTTTTCTAACATATTTTCAAGTTATTTGTAATTAAGTGAAGAATATGGTAACACGTTAAAAAAGAACTAAAGTAGAAGAAGTTTTGCTATGATGTTCAAAAAGTGAATTTTGGTCATTCGTTTTGGGCACAGTGTTATGCCAAAGAAAAAGTATTCTTTAACTTGATTCATACTGTTCCGTCCCTGTTTCATTATTAGGCCATAAGAAATTCAGAAAAATATTCGCTTATTTGCATTTCTGCGAGCAATCAGCCTTTGTATGCAAACACGGATTAAGCTCGTTGAAGACCTGGCGGGTAAAAGAAAAACATTACTCTTCCTGAAAACGGAAGAGTGAACTGAAAGAGTGAAGACGAACAGCTTAGACTTTTATTAAATCCACCTGTCATTAGGGTATATGTGCAGGTGTAGGTTATTTGTTGTTACCAATATCCTGCCACAATCTTTCTCTTCTTCTTCCATGCACATACTAGCACACTAATACTAGTAAAGGCATTTCAATAATTTGCAAAAACACACAAGCAGATGAACATGAGTCGTTATGCAACTTTGACTAAACACTAAAACCCTGATTAGTAAGAATAACAATTTCAAGTAATGTTTTTTGCTAATCAAATATTTCATACACATACATACGTGCATTTATACAAAACACCCTTTTGCTTGTAGCTTTTGTATGTAGGGACGACGAATAGAGGAGCAAATACACCAACACTTAGATTTTTATATATTGCTTTAATCCCTTTAGTGATTACCGTCAGCTTCTTTTTTTTTTTTTTTTTTTCTTAAAAAAAAGTTTTCATTGTCTTGAAAAACATCATCGTATAAAAATTTTTGTGTTAACGATATGTTTTCGAATTAGGTTTACTTACACAACAAATGACAAATTACGTGTTTGAATAGCGTAATATTTTCGAACATTTTTAATCACTTTATTCGCATTCGTTTTGAATTTTTCGCTTTTTTTTTCTTACAATGCAATGTAGAGTCCGCTAGCTCACGTAATATTATTAAAATTTGGCTTTCAATCATTTATTTATTTTTTTATTAAAGCATAACAATTGATGTTATTTCAAGTCGTCTGTTTAAAGCATAAATGACTAAAGTTTTAGAGTATTTTTCACTCAATGACTTTGCAAGAAAATTGCAGTCAGCTGTGATCGAATCTTTTAGACCCACCATCTTTA
>KK502714.1:151778-172238 GCA_000688735.1 Glossina austeni | reverse complement strand
CTGCTGATAATAACTAAAGGATCGAAATGTGTGACGTCATTGTCTGGTAGCATTATTTCAGCTATTTGTGTGCTTGAATCCCTCAAAACTGAGACGCTTTGAAGAAATGAAAGAGAATAAAAAGGCCATTCGATGCAATACAATATCTTTCGCCGATCAAACATGTATAACTAAAATCGGTTATAGGTAAAAAAGTAGGAGGCGATTGTAGTGAGAAGAAGAAAGAGGAAGTAGTGTTAATGATTGAAAGGTATGTTTAAGGACGTGTACACTCTCGACTTTGGTTTCTTAAAGCATCTCCACGCTCCTCTTGAATTTTGAAAAAACAAAAAACAAAGCAGCAAAGCTTTCATGAGCTCAAGGAGCCTTAATTACCTTCGCCTTAGAGATTTTGCAGATATGTAAAGTGTAAAGTGTGAATATGGGAAACGATGCCGAATTTTGTTCAAAAATTACAAAATTAGACGTTTTTTTCGTCTTCTTCTTCTCAGATACTTATCTTCTCAGAGTTTAACTTATTTTCTAATTTCTTTGGGAAATCGCTTTTGAGATAAGATAAAAATTTTGTTAACACACTGTACAAGTTACTTGTGAATATATACAATAACAGCGAACATTAATGCTGACAAGCACATAACCTGATGCTGGTAATGCTGACGTTACTAGTTGTTTGACAAGGAGCTGGTGCAATATTGTTTACGTGCCTATGTATGCGCGTGCAACACTATGATCGAAAAATGGTAACTTTTGAATGTACATAAATCTCACTTGGTGTTCGCTAAATTACAGCTTATAAAATGTTAACTTAGCTTATACAATACGTACGCCTTAGTTAGCTCGTAGAACAAATGAAGGGAAGAGGTAGGAGGCGGATAAGACATTATTTTCAAGGCGGTAAAGTCTCTGTTCTACCACATCTGCTACGGTAAAGACAATCAAACTGTTATTGCGTTTATTCCTGGGGCATAAGCAACGATCGATGGATGCCCGGTGCACCATGATCGATCTGTTTGGCTTTAGGACAAAGTTTAACGCGGTTGTTTATGATACAAATTAAACAATTTATGACGACAAACGACGGCAAGTAAACGAATAATCTGCGATATGCAAAAAAAGCAAAAGAAAAATTACCAAAAAAAAAACCTAAGAAAGAAAAAAGAAAGCTTTAAGGATCACCAGTACTTTGTACGGAAATCGTTCCTAAACTTATCAGCTCTAGGCTTAACATAGTTGCATTGACATGGATATGCATACATATACATACATATGTATATATATGTTTATATATTTATACACATATATATTCAATTGCATCATCGAGCTTCTGCTGCAAGCGGCAGCAAATGGTGCGTTCTGACGGCGGCAGTCATAAATTATAACACTCGCCATTTTTTTTTTTTTTTTTTCTTTTTACTCTTAAAGTCAATGTATTTTCATGGGTATGCCTTTATGTGTATATGTGTGCATACAATTCATTCTGTGGCGATTTTTTATGTTGTTTTATTTTGCTTTAAACACCATTTATTATTATAAATCTTGGACGCTTCTGGTTTCCAAATCTCAAACAAAAAAGTATGTAGTATAACTAAAGATAACTAACTATAAACAACAAAAGGGTTCACTTTTTACTTTCGAACATTTTTGTGTGTGTAGTATACGTGCAGATAACAAACAAAAAACTACACAAAATATATATATATATATATATATATATATAAATTGTTACTGATAATTGATTTAAGGCATCATGACTGCAACAAATCATATAACACTTTAGCTTTGTATGAGTATTGACCTTAAAAGTGTTATTCTTTTTGCTTTACAGCTTCTCGAATGCCATCATCACATTCATCACCTCAAATGTGTCGGCCGCACTTTCATCCACCACTGAGTTCGTGGCTGACCAGCGATCACAAATCGTTTGCACCCGCCAGTCCCTGGGGAAGCCCGTTTGCTTGTCCCCAAGAACCGCAATTGGATCATAAATTATCTCAAGTTGGTCAAACGCATCAATCTTCGGTAACGGGGCAGCATTCGTTTCCGTTCCCTCCCACACCGCCAAAAGATTCAACTCCTGATTCAGTACAAACAGGTCCGTCGGAGTATCAGGTAAAATTTTTAATTCATTTTACAAATTATTATAAACTAAAATATTTATTGAAACTCAGCTGAACGCTCAATGTTACGACAATAGAAACAAACACACATGCATGAAAGGAACAATAGTCTTTTCCATGCGCTAAAAGTAGCCTGTCAAGGACCTTCCCATAATTAATCGTTTGTCATTTAAATGAATTACCGGCGTTCTCAAGTCTCGAAAGTCGTTGTCCATTCCGTTCGTCTTTCGTTAGTTACCAAAAAAAAAAGAAAAAAAAGTCGTAAGATGTTAGATGGAAATAAGCAGAAATTTTCTATATTATCAGCAAAGTTTGATGAACGGAGCAAAAATTTCTGGTACTCGGAAGGCTAGTTGCCTGCGTTGCATTGCTATACTGGGCAAAGATCAGGTTATACTCAGGTTATTTCAGCAAGCACTGGTGTCGAATAAGTCGTTTCCGACCTATTACATGATCTCCTAAAATCACGCAAACGACCAGCTTGCCTTTACCAAGAGTCAAAATACTTCTTCTGCTTCTAAAAACGGTCTGTGCATCTGTGATGCTACTGCAATTAATTCCTAAAGTAGAAAATTTTCATCATTTTCTTAAACAACAACACGTTACGAGATATTCAAGAGATACGCAGCGTTTTTAAAAGTCACGATAAAGCACTGTCTTAGTGCTTGTTCTTTAACGGGCCACCTTCTCGAGCGTTTATGAGGGACTTGATAGTCAACAGTTTAAGTAAAGTGATCTGGCATTCTCAGCGTGTGCAGGCACGCCAAGAGTCACGATAAGCCATAAAAGCCGACTTAGAAATGTATCTGCAAGCCCAGCGCAAGCACAACGATCACTACAAAATATATAGAAGCCCTATAATAACCTTAACCCTCTAACAACCCCTCCGCCCTAATTTCCTTTTTGCCCGAGACGAAATTTGTAAGTAACAAGATAACCGCTTTGAATGCGTTCCAAGTACAAATATTCGATAAAAATTTCGAATGACTTTTAGTAAAAGTTTATAATTAAAAATTCCGTTCGCTTACGGCATGCTTAAGCTAACGTTTCTTAAAGCTTTCCCGTCTAATCTTCTATCTTTTTGTACTTTTCAATTATTTTCAGGCTGTTGTAAATGCTTTTATGCATCAAGCTCAAGCAACAGGGGCTACGACGCTGGCTGATACGAGTTGCGCTTTAGATATAAAACCCACCATACAGAATAGTAATTCATCGAGCGGTCATAACGGCACTGCCCAGTCATCAGCACCCAAACAACGTGAAGGTACTAATAATAATAACAATCAAACATCCAATAACAACAACAATAGCATTAATAATAGTAATCAAAATAATAATTCAATACAAACGAATCACAATCAGACTCATGTTCCCTCTTCATCGTCAGGAGGTGCGACTTCGTCGGCGTCACAAAACGCTGCGCACCATTCGAATAGTAGTAATACCGGTCTCTTCGATGGGGTCACACAAGGGCACTACGGCAGCTTGGGCAGTTCAGGGCTGGGGAGTAGTAATGGTGTTGCGGGCAACACGAATAATAGCAATTACGATAGCAGTTATGTGTCATATGCGGCACATCATCATGCGGCTGCTCAACATCAAGCAGCAGCCGCTGCTGCAGCTGGTATGTTTCAAAGTTCCTCAATGGCGGCAGCAGCAGTTGCCCGACATCATCATCATAGCCATCATCATCACGGTATGGGGAGCGCCGGGACATCGAGTATGTCCCATGGTATCGGCGTCGGACATGGTATGTCGGGCGCGTTAGGGGGCAATTCGAACAGTACAACAGGTTTCAGCAGTGGGAACTCGGCAGATGTGAAGCCAGACGTTAAACCGCGTACAAAGCCACGGACAAGTGCTGGTAAGCAAGACAAAATTTCACAAATAACACATAAGTTTGTTGATGGTGTGGGTGAATAACATTCTTTTCGCTATATTTTTAAATTAAATTCTTTACGTTATTTATTCATTAATTTGTTTATTCCGTTCTTGTTCTTTTCTTTTTTTTTTTTGTTCTTTCTTTTACAACAATTATTTTATTTCCATTAGGTTTAATGTCGTTATGATTTAAAAAAAAAGAAAAAACCAATTTTTTTTTTTTTAATATCTGTACATACACTTGAAAATATTATGCACAGAAAATGAAAATTTTGCATTATTTTTTATTACACATACGCGTATATTTCGAATGTAAATGAATCGTTAGACCCTTTTTTGTTTTTGGTTTTTCTTTCTGTTTGTTTTTATTGTTGTTGTTTTTTTTTTTTTTTTTTTTTTTGCTTTTTTTATCTTCAAGGCACTTGACATGGTTATATGGTTCACATCCGAACCAATCTCTAAAACTGGGTATAGTGTGTATTTGCTTCGAGAGCATCTGAGTGTGTGTGTGTGTGTGTGTGTCATTTGTTTTGTATAGAGAACGGCCACTTGAGCATGTACGTTGCGCGTGCGTGTGTGTATGTGTATGTTTGTGTGTGATTATGTTTTTTTTCTGCTAAAACCACGAAACTATGTTTCAAAATGTGCACTCATTGTTATTGTTATTGTTGTTGTTTTGTTGCTACTAATTACACATATTTACGTAAAATTTTTTTTGTTTTTTGTTTTTTATAAGTACAATACATGCACTTACTTACTTACTTACTGACTTTAGTATATACCTTTAGTGTACCTAACTACCTACCTACCTATCTGTGTGTGTATTGAATACGTTGGCGTGTGAATTTTACGCAGCGACATTAGCATTGTGTACTGACTGAATGTGTCGTGTGTTTGTGTATGCGTATGTATGTATATGTATTGTATTCTTCCCTCAACATTCACTCATTCTTCTTCGGCGGTTCACTGTCGTTCGTTCTTGTTTTTATTGTTTTTATTGTTTTTGTTTTTTTGTCTTGTCATCATCTTAGTTGGTTGCATTTGTTAATTACATTTTAGTGTATGCCGAGTCTCATGTGAGCTGCTTTACTAACTTTTGACTAACGTAGATACGTATAGGTATACAAAAGTTTAAACGTATGCACAAATGCATACATACATTATATATATATATATATATATATATATATAAATATATGCAGTGTGTAATATGTGCATTTATTCAAACCAGTGTACCCAAGTGTTTCGTTTAAAGTTGACAGAAATATATATTTTTTTACAACATTTTCGTTACTGTTGTCATTATTGCGGTTATTTATTCCATTTTTTCCCCATTTTTACTTTAGTTCTGAATAATGTTGTTTTCTCGCAGTTGTAAAATGCCCGGCAATATTTTTTAGCCGTAGAATTAACATGCAATGTTATAACACCTGCTGCTGCTGCTGCCGCTGCTGCTGCTGCTTTGTTGTTTTATATTATGTGTGTGTGTGTGTGTGTATGAATGTCTGCGTATGTGTTTGTTTTTTAACCACCGCCGAAAGTTAGAAATTTATTCATTGCCTCTTAATTCGCATACGCAATGGGGTCTAGACGTACATGTATTCTAAACGAGTTTAACTGTTCAACTGCGAAAATCCCAGCTAAAGCTTAAATAGTCCCCTAAGCTCCCGATGTCTTCTTGTTTGCTCTGTCATCTTAAATGTGAGATAAATTCATTGAGTTATAAAAACCAAGAAATCTAGTAAATATTATGCAGTTGTTTCTTTCTCTGCTTAGGACTTGAGAGAGAAGAAGAATAAAACTAAATTTTTATTTTCAAAAATCGGTTTAAAAACTTCATTCCTACTCTTCTCTTTAATTATGAACAAATCATCCCTCAAGGGAGATAAATCCCTCATTTTAGTTGACTACAATGTTTATGTTAATAATTTGAGAAGAAAATTCAGTAGGAACGGAAGCAAACGGAAACACGTTTCTGCTGGTGACAGTGATTGACTTGTTCTCTGTTCGGTAGAAATGTTTTTGTAAAAAATGTGCATTTTCGAATAAATTGCAAATGGTGCGAATCGATCTATGGAATTTAAACGAAACAGTCAAGATATGATGCTTAGAGTTTTTAAATAATAAAAAAAAAGTTTCAAAAAAAAGAAGTCAGCTTCTTCAGCAGTCACTACCACTTTACCTACATTATTTAATTGCAAAAAAAAAAAAAAAAAAAAGAAGAGATGCCATTCACTTTATTCATCCATGGTTCACGATTTGTTGGCGTTTTTTTTTTTTTTTTGGTGCAGATTAAAGCCACTTTTACAAGCTACAAGCTCTATTTATAAGTATAGGACCAAAAGTAAGGTGAGAAAGATTCTTCTTCAAATATTATACCACTTGTAGGAACTGCGAGCGTAAATTCATCTCCCTCAAGAAAATTTCTTCTTGAAGGTCGACTGCTCCATGGATGACAAATTAATACTTTCTTTAAGATTCAAAGAAACATATAAACCCATAATGAAATAATATTCATTTCCACGTAGGCGTCATTGCACTTTACTGCCTCCACTGATTTGCGACACAAATGTTTGTGTGAAAAGTAATTTTGCCATAGTAGTAAGAAATAATTGCGTTCCGTTGCGGTTTACACGAAAAATGCTTTTTGGAAACCGTCCTTTAAAGGACGAGGGTTCACTAGAAGCTTTACCTGATTGTTATATAGTTTTTTAGTGAACATGAACGAAAAATAAGGTACTGTTCCAACATGAGACTAATATTTAATTAAGGGAAACTTGAAGATCTAAAAACGAAACTTTTCAGCTTCGAATCCGTTAATGAATAAATAGACGAAAGCTGCTGTTGTCAGACGATTTTTCAAATCTTTAAGAACGCCTTTAGAGAGTCAAGATAAATTAATCGAAATTAGTGAAATTATGGGCAAAGCAGATATTGCCCCTCCGGATTAACATTTACTTCGATTGATTCCTTTTTAGACCTCGAAGCGTCAGAAGGCGAATTGTTCCTTCGGCAATGTTTGTGCTAACAGAAAAATTGCCAACAAAATCTCGTGAAACTTTTCTATATTAAAAAAAATACTTGCAATTTCTCTCTTTATTTAAAAATGATAAATAATTTGAGACGCTGTTCGCTTTTTTATACAAAACTTGGAAGCCATAAGCATGATTTATGCAACGGACTGACAGAAGGACACGCTGGAGGACTGAAAACTTTCACTTCACTCTACGGAAAAAAGTGTAAATGGCATCCGAAGCAGTGAAGAAATTCGCAATAATCGAAATAAAACTATTATGTTATAGTTTATAACTAATTTTTAATATCTATGATAAAAGCAAAATGCAGTAAAGCACAGTAAACGCCGTTACATGTATACACTCAGATAAAAAAACTTATATAAAATTGACAAAAGTACAGCTACGATAAATCGCACTGACATTTGAACCCGCAAACACCGACTCTTGTCTACTCAACTATGCGACAGCTACAACTCAAAAGTCTTGTAGCCTCCCCGTTTTTTTTTTTTAGCTTCGAATTTTAATTGTTGTATTATTAAAACAAAAGAAATAAATTAATAAATGGTATGTCAAGGAATTACTGAAAAATTTCGCAATCTTCAAAGCAATCAATTCAGAAATATTTTTATTGGACAAACAAATCGAAGCGAATTAAAAATGAAAAGAAAATGCAAGCAAACGATTTCGACTTCTTTCTAACGCTTAAAAAAAGTAAAGAACATATTAAAGCATTTATTTTCTAATTCGACTTGTTTTCAGAATAGTCATCCTAACAATATACAATCTATGACAGGCACTAAAATAAAGCTTGATATTTATCACAATCCTATGAAAGTTGCAGTCGAGTTCAAATCCGTTGTCTTCCATTGGATCATGGAAAAGTATCCTCTCTCTCTCTTAGTGGAATAATTTAGGTCTTGAATAGGAGAAAAATCATCACTTGCCTCTTGCATTCAATCAATACTTCTTCACAGTCCTTTTCGATTACACAGGCAAACAAAAGATTGTAGATCCCGTTCTCGAAAAGACTTCAGTTAGCTTAGCTTAGCTAGAAGGCCAACTTGAAAAATGCCCAAATCAAATTAAAAAAAGTTTTAAAAAAACTCAGTTACACAGTTTGCCTACTTCTTGTTGCTTTCTCTCTGAAGCAAAAAAAAAATGAAAACAAAATCATTTTAAATAAAAGAATTCATTAAGATTTCAAGCGATATGGAAGACTTATCAGAGATATTATTTAATCAGCACGAACGAAACGATGACATTTTAATAGTAATGTTATTAAGAAGACGAACAAATCATTATGGCGGGGGGAGGGACGGACTATCAATATTGATTTAAATTTCGTTTTACGTCATACGAAACCATTCGTAATAATAACTTTAATAAGTTTAACCGAACCGTTGATGTACATATATTTTTTAATTGCATACAAAAACTACAATCATACACGAGTGTGTGTATAAAAGAATCAAGAAATCCAACTATTTGCTCATTGTGCCGTACATTGTATTTTATAATCGATATTGTTAAGAGCACCTTTTTATTGCACCAAACAAAAAACAAAGCAGAAAACAGCTAAAAAAAAAGCGCAATTGACACACACGTCAATTTTCTTTCGTTCGATATATGTATGCATGCATGCTTGTCTGCCTGGTTGCTTGCTTGCTTGCTTGCCTGCCTGCCTGCCTGCCTGCCTGCTTACCTTTCTGCCTGCTTGGATAGGTAGACACGCATAAATGTGTATATGTATGTGTTCGTATGCTTACTGTTTTCGATTTTAGAATTCGAGTTATTGTTCTTTATTGTGGGCCCTTACCACCCGGGTATCGTCAGCCACCAAATGCTTACCATTGGAAGTAATATGAACGTTAAATGACAAGTTATCGCGGGTGTAATAACATATGTTTGTACCTCTGTAGCATAGGATGCCGTTGTATCGAGCTGAGGAAAAGTTAAACGATTAAAGGACAAACAAAACAAAAGCGAGGTCATAAACAATTCAAGTCGACTTCATTGATACTCGACACTTATAAATATATGACCCAAAGAAATTGCTTCTCTAGGTTCTACGACATGCGAATGCATGTGCTGATGGGAATTTCTTACGATTATAGAGTACAGATTAAATAAAATAATAAATACCAGGCATAAAAGATACTGAAGGGATCCATTTAACTGTAGTAGGTCTAGTCACGATTTACTTTTTCTTCAGAAAAGAAATCGGAACACCCTCGAGTAGTTGCTCTGATTTGTGAGTTATTGCCTGCACAGAGCCAAACATGTCTTTGTGCTTGCCTACAGCAACATGTACCCAACTTATAACTTTTATATAATGTCACCATATGTTCGTCTAAGAGGCGTTAATAAGACCCTTCTATCTGTAAGGATCTTACGTGAGTACTTGCTCACGTCCACCTTAAATCCATGATATCCTAGAGTGTATGGTATAAATACTGCGCTACCTATCGCCGCCTAAGATGAATTACTGACTGACTTTCTGCAACCAAATCGCTTGATGCGGTTGTTTTACTATAACATTTTTGCAATTTCCAAAAATCGACTGCTGTAACCTATTGCCAACCTTTCTACATAGATTCCCTCGTTTATAAAGCATACTCTTAGTATGTTACTTTTTGCAACTTTTTTACGCCCCCAACCATTTTTAGATATGTAGATCGTGTTTAGCGTGCTACAAGAACACTTAAGCATCCAAATCTAATCAAAAATTTCCGCATTTTCTTTTGATAATATTTCTGTGTGTGTTACAAGCGTCGTAATAGGTTAAGCTTACTGTCATTTAATCGTGAATGCAACCATAATTGATGACCCTTAAGTGTACCTTCGTTTAGCTTCGTCTGCCTTATTGGCCCCATTTTTCATAGTTCATCTTTAGCAGAGAGGCGTTATACTTATTTGAACAAACCATTTGTCATTCCTATGGAAATGTGGCAGGAACTTAAGAAAGCGTCTGTTTCACGTAGTTCATCGATCCCATCAAAGTCATCAAGAAGTCCAAATTTGTTAAATTTCAAAATTAAAATGAGTTCGGGTCGCCCTTAAACTAATCTCAAATAGCTAATGCCAACAAAACCCTTTAGAAGGGAACTGGGAAATGAAAAATGGTTATAAGACGCCCTTCAACAACTTCTTAAAAATTAATTTTGAAAAAATTATTTAAATCGTTATTGCCAAGCTATTGAAAAAACCTTACTGTCTACAATCGGATTCTCGTTAAGTTTGATTTTGAAGATTGCGATGAAAAGTTCTTAGACATGTCCTAACAAATAGGTTTCATTTAAATTTGTGGTCAACGTAACTTACACTCTGTAGTGTGTCGACCGGGTGCAATTATGACAAAAACTTTGACGAGATCCTACAAAAATACTAAAGATTGTAAGATTTTTTTTATTTGCTGAAAATTTCCGTTTTATAAGATATATACCAAGTTGATATGTTATGCCTGAAGGTATACTGTCTTGCTTCTCTTTCCCTGTCAATATTCTAGGAGATCGGCAAAGAGCTTACAGCCCATACGAACAGCCAGAGTGAAAGTCGCCTCAAATTATACCAACCAAAACGAATCGGGTTTTCTCTCTACTTATACTGAGCACTAGAAAACGTAAGCGCTCGCTTCATTCTCTAGCAATTTATTTATTCTGAGTACGATAACACTTAAAAAACGTTGCGCAGGTAGTATGAGTAGAAAAAAATATTCATGAAAATTAATCGCAATTGAACGGATATGATTAGTTGTCGGGCCGGGTTCTGAAAATGGTCACTGCTATTGGAGGTTGTCGCTGTTTAATTATTAAAAAAAAAAAAAAACAAAAGTGAATTCTAAGTGAATTTCCTATCGAGCATTGTTGGCTCACCCTTTTTGCTAGCTTAGAACTACGCCCTCTCAATATGGTATGAATTGATTCGAATCCACTTTAATCTCTGTCTCTCAATTTGGTATGACTTGATTCGAATCCACTTTGATCTCTGTCTCCGTCAGGGTGCAATTATGTGACCTTTTTACCCATGATGGGTATAAAATCTTTCGGTGAAAGCTTTATTATAAGCTTTCTTTCTCTCTCGTTCCCAATCTTTCTTCTTTTGCTTCTTTCAAAACGTAAGTGCTATTCCGTTTCTTATTATACGATTCTGTGTAAATTTGGTTGGTTTGGTTTGGTTTGGTTGAATGCAATGAAAAATCTTACTCTGATTGTGCAGCACCAGCAGTGGAAGCGCAGAAATCATTTAATCTTCATTGATACATAGAAGTCGTTTGACAAAAACGTCCCCCAAGAAAACGGTTGTCATGAATGCAGTCTTGGTAATTGATATGGGTTGTCCGGTTCGTAATGTTGAAATTTCTTATAACCTGGCCGGCAAAGCACTTGATTGTTAGCTATTGTTTGGTGGTTTAGTTTAGTGCCACCGTTGAACAGTCTGATGGTGGTTTTGTTTGACAGCTTGTTGTGTTTCGCCTGTGTTTCTACATATATATATATATATATATATATATATATATATATTTATGTATGCATGTGTGTATGAGTGTGTGTGTGTGTGTGTGTGTGTTTTGTTTTTCACTAAAATCTCTTAAAGAGGCGCTTGCGTTTTAAAAGCCATTTCATTCGTTCAACACACCATTGCTTGGCAATGATTTTTGCGGTTTCTGGCGCAAATGTCGTTATTGCTTTATGTACGATGTGTCTTTCACTGTTTTTGTTGGATTTATTTTCCTCTTTTTTCTTTTTTTTTTGTTTTGGTTAATTTTTTTTTTTTTTTTTCGTTTCTTACTTTATTTATTTTGTTTCTTTAATACGTTCGCATTGTGTTGGGCTTATTTTGATTTCATTTACATACATATTTATTTATTTATTATTTGATTGTTTTCATTTTATTGTATTTACGCAAAAGTATACATTAAGAAAATTCATGCGTATGCGCGAAAGTATTGGTTTTTTGTCTTCGTTGCTGATTTTGTTCTCTTTGTCTTGTTTTTTTTTTTTTCTTTTGGTTCTGTGTTTTGTTTTTTTGTTAACAAACACCAACACACCTATTTACTCACATCAATGTGTCGTTTTGTCTTGTTCACCAGCGAAAAACGTTTTTTTTTTTTTTTTTTGTCTTTTTCACTGAATGTCAAACGATTTGATTTTGCTTACTGACGAACATGTACTTTACGACCTTTAACTGAATTATTACCAATTTTGTACAATACCTACAAGCCAATCATGTATAAATTTTCAAAAAAAAAAAAAAAAAAAAAAAATTTATAAAGATTTAAAAATAAGAAAAATTTCTATAGCAAATCGTTATTACTTTTTAAGAAGAAGTGCCTGAGACAGCTGGACATGTGATAAAACTCATAAACATTTTACTTCATTCCAATCAATATAAACTATTCAAGATATGCATACCATGGACCAGTAACTAAGAAATTAAAAATGTGGTCAGGATTCCTAGAAATGCAGTTTTTACACTTAACTGCAGCCAACATCGCCACTAAACAACCATTACGATAACAAACTGTAATCAAGACGAAAAATAAAACACAAAAAATTAGAAGAAAAAATGAAAATACTCAACAACAATAACAACAACAAAAACTACAGTTACACATAAACACTAAATCATCTACAAGCGACAGGAAGACAAAAAAGCAAGAAAGGAAATCTTAGAACGAATCATCGGACACCTATCACTGAAGATTAATTCATATCAAAATTACTTTAATTTTCGACAACGATAAATGTTTTAGGAACTTAGGGTTAGGATCACATTGCTGCAACATTGCCAATTCTTTTATATGACGTTTAGAAACATTATTTTTAGATTAACGAACAGTAGATCGACAAAGTTAAAAATGCACAGTTGATTAGCAAAAGCAACGGATTGTCAGGCAGTCACGCCCGGCTAAATTCATTAAAATGAAACCTACAACAATAGAAAAAAAAAAAATAAATAAACAGAAAGTCTTGGACAGACGAACAGATATGCTTGAACTCAGGCAACCAATTCGACAGGCTCAAAGACAGGCTTGCAAAACGAATATTTCGCCAATAAATAATTAACAAGAAGCGAACGGATACGAAGTACACAGGGATGAACGGTCAGGATGTACAGACAAACAAGCCTAATGACGCCATTTGAAGCTGCATCTTACTTGCTACGTGTGGGAAAAAGAATTCTATGGACTCGAAAATGACCAGTAAATAAAGTAGTAAACCAGACGGGACACATCACTGAACGTGATCTTAAGGACGGACCAATAAAAAGATAATGCAAAAAAAGGGTAGGCGGCCTGATTTGAAGACATTCTTGGCAAAATTGCCAAAAATTGGATAGTTAGCAATCAATATGTAGACGACCAACAAAATGAATGGTTCGACATGGATGGGAATACCAACCATACGTAAGGAGAACAGAAAATCAAATGCACAAAGTCATAGATTGATCTTGTCTATCTATTGATAAGTAAAACAATAAGCGCCAACACATAATCAATCGGACAGACAGACGGAACTAATACTCGATGAACGGGCGGACAGACGTAATTAATGTAATAGGAAAACCTACATAAAATGAACCGAAGACTCAACGAACGGACAACTCAACGGATAAAGGCCCACAATATGTATGGACGGACGCGCAGACATAGTTAAATCAATCGTATTCTATATTAAATAGACAAATTTATAATTGCAGAAAGTTGCAAACAAACAAACACTTGATAAACGGAGCAAACAGGGAAAGAATAATCGACCAAAGTAGAGATGGAGAGATAGACAGACTCTAAATTAATTGAACATTTGAACCTAAGCAGACAAGCCCGCAAAAAGATAGTCTTGCGAAACAAAACAACCACTCAACGAACTGGCAGAGAGGATTTGCTAATCAAGAGACCTCTATATGTGTTCCTTTTATATATTTATGTAGAATGTTACAAAGAGTATGAGGCATTTAATATACTTTCTTATAGTATTAAGATGGTGGTGGGTAAAAAAAATGGAAAAAAAACCTGTTACTTATAGTCTGTCTCGGAAGGTTTTCTGGGTAAGCATGCACATATACTAAAAGAAAACTGTCATCATCATTATTTTCTGTGATGTACATTAACACACGTATAAATATATTATTATGTGTATTATGTTTATATACATTTATAAAAACTAAAAACTACAAAAATTGTATTGAATGTTGTGTATGTTTCGCTGTTTGCTGTTTGCTGTTTACTGCTTACACACGTTTGTATGTATGTATGTATGTATGTATGTATGTATAAATGATGATGCGCGTTTTCTCAGCAAAATGAGAGCCATGGCAAGTGGGCAAATTAATGATCATAAAGCAGAGAGTTTCAGACACGGTTAACATACCGAAATGGAGACAGTCACATACATGTGCATAGACATATAAACATATATATATATATATATATATGGGCATGAATGTTGTACGTGCCCGTCTAAAGCAAGAGATCACAAGATTCTTAATGGTACACTACAGCGTGTACTTGCCATGTCAACTTGAAAAAAAGGCTTCCTAAACTCCACGTACATATGTATGCATGTATGCTTGTATATATAACGGCCAGGCAAACCAAACACAAAAAGGTCATTTCATATACATACATACATACATACACATATACTTACATACGTAGTAAGTGTGGTCGCTTTAAAACATGAATTCTTTTTGTATTTTACGAAGATGCGTGCACACATACATACACATACACACATCTATATGCACACACTCATACCCGTGATCACTACTATTTGGCTATTTGACATTGGCTTGATAAAAAAAAGGTCCACAGCGCACACGCAGGAGACAAAAAGTGAAAGAAAAAAATAAATAAAAAAAAAAAGTAACTAAAATATAAATAAATAAAAAGTAAGAAAACAAAATAAAACATTAAAATAAAAGAATAAGGTATAAACATCATTAACTTACTGATTTATTAGCTGTGGTCCATTTCAAACTAAACATACATACATACATACATGCACACTCATAACTACACACACACAACTCAGATCTTGTTGTCTTGTTGTGCACGTACATGACATGCTTGCTAGTGTTTGTTATAACTCTCTACACACAGACTTTCTGCATAGGCAGTGGCAAATATTTTTATATATGTTTATATGTGTATGTATATATTGTTCGTTCAAATTTGTACGCCTATTTGTGTGTGTGTGTGTGTGTGTGTGCGACTGCGTTATTTTTTTTTTCGCCGTATCGTTGTAGCTGTGTTTCATTTCTCTGGAATTTGATGATTTTTGTTAAACATTTTTTATTGTTACCAGTTTATTGCCAGCTTGTTAACAACTCTAAACACAAATACATTGTGTGGCATGGCTTAATTTTATGGCTTGGTTTTGCTGGTTTGCTTATTCTCTTTCCCCATTGTAGCACAGTGACAAATATAAAGCAACATACCATCCAATGACTTATCAGGTCAAACTCGCCCACTACCCTTCATAGCGTTTATCGTTCCAGCAAACTAAAGTCATTTAGTCAGTAGGTTAAGCGTTTCGTTTTCATTAAAAGATTTCTACAACCGAAACATTTTCATTTTATTAATTGCAGAACATTAAGTAAGACTTTAATACTAACGCTGCGCAACTACTACAACATACGTAGGATTGTATTCTATATAAATAGAAAGAAATAATCTAGTAATAGAGAATAGAATTTCTACAGCAATGAAAACACTCTAACACACTACAAGCTTCAACTTGTAAATAAAATTCACGTGCGAGAAAAAGTTTTGCAAAAATTCCATTGATTTACGCACTCACCGTGGAATAGCTTTCATTCCCTTTTTCTTATTGATATCAAGCAACAACACGGTAACGGTTTTTCCAATAAATGAGTTAGGAGTCGCGAAACTTTTATAGCACTAACTTTATCAGGCCAGGTTAAAACGACTGCCCATAGGTTGTCTATATCACATTATTGTATGGAGTATATGTGGAAGGATTTTCCAAACATTTGCATATCTCCGGGAAATTTGACACCGTTATATCCATTTCCCCCACCATCTAGGAATATAATCTTCGTAGAAGTCAGCCCGTAAAAAAAGGCTAGTCGTCTTATACCTCCCATCGCAGAGTATTTATTCCAATTATGTCGTGTTAAGATGTCAGTGGATCTGTCCACTACCCAGGCATCAGCTCAAGTATATATGTATAATATAACTTGTAATATGGGCAATGTATAGGTGTATAGAGTAAAAAAAAAAACAAAAAAATGAAAGCGAAAGTGAAAGTTTTATAATCAAAAAATTTGCTTAAGCAAGTGATTAGCACTCAGGATTAGCGTCAACGTAAATGAAACTTTCTTATGCAGGGTGTCTCAACATTTACGCAAGATTTGAATTTGCCATCATTTGTGCGATCAACTGTTGACAATCGAAAAAATATAGTAGTCACACAGCTGACAGTTTAGCATTAAGCATTAAGGGAGAATTGCACGAGTGCGAGAGCGAGTTTTTATTGCTGAATAATATTTCAAAAATTATGAAAGTTAAAAACATGTCTATGTGCCAGCAAAATTGTGAAGTCCCTTTGAGGCCGGATGGGCTATTCGATATATAACCCTATCCTATGTACAGTTTAATTCAGTAAAAAAGTTACAATTAAAAAAAAAAACTCTGTTTTCTATTTGATTCAAATCTTGCGGAAATTTTTGTACACCCTATACGTTTATTACCAATAGTATATATATAAATATATCAAAAACAACAAGTAATGTTAATTGGACCGCCAACATGTCTTACATATACATATATATGTATGTATATATATTGTATATATGAGAGGTGGGCACAAGCTAACTAAGCAAAAGCAGTTAACAGTTTTATTCTCATATCCGTTGCGAGAGCCTCGCGAAAAGTGAATGCCTGGTCTTTTGGTGTCTTATATCCATATGGACGAAAACTAAACACACAAAATTTTTTTTTTTTTTTTTTTTTTTTTTGATAAAACTAGTTTTTGCAAAAAAACGAGTTTAAGGGATATTTTTGGAAATATCATCGCGGAGCTCGCAGTGTAAGAAGAAAAAAATCCACCGTCTAATTATTTGCTCGCACTATAAGTAGCAAAGACAAGATTATCACATCATTCTCTTTGCTCATTGAAATCATCACTAGGATGTACAGGTTTTAAGAAACAATTTCGACCTTAAACGTTTTCCTTTCGTTCTCATCAAATTCCGTATGAAATAAATTGAGGTAAATTGATCTTTACTCTTGCTCAGTGATGTAAAAAGTGTCGCTGCTAACCCAGGAATCAATTGTGATGTTACGTACACATGTCAGTAGCTCAGACTATGACAATATATAGAGGTACGCAGTAGCATGCTTACGCTTGCAGAGCAATTTACCTCCATATAGAGCTAATATAAGTCACCGAGTCATTATTAAACAGAACCATTACTAAATTCTCTTCAGTAAAACCATTTAATTTAATGTGATCGTGACAAGTATTTATACAATTTATAAATCGCTCTTTACAAGTTTGAACCCAAGTTTCGTAACAATTCGAAAAACATATATAATAGGCTTTATGGAGAGTCAGCGGATAATCTATACAACGGATAGTTCTTACGACGGGGCCAAATGTGGAACAATGGATAACTGAAATTCATAGACTACCTGACATGACCTTGCTACACAGTATTCTTTAATCATAAGCTTAGCTAAGGCATTCTGATGTGTATGTCGTAGACTGAAGTCTTATAGATGATAAGCAATATAGTACTCTTTGCGTTTAACTTTGAGCCAACTGTAATAGAGCGACACAGCACAAGCTTTAATAGCTTAGCAATATTTCATCTTATCAGTTTTAGTTTACGTGTAATGCGCGCTAGTTGTAAATGCAACAAATGTTACATGACAGGATTGGATGTGGGTTAATGAGAAGTCTTTCCCCAAATAGGAGGAACGTATACTTTCTTTAAATTTATAACTGGGTCTAAGGATATGGGTTAATAACAAGTCTTTCCCCAAATAGGAGGAACGTATACTTTCTTTAAATTTATAACTGGGTCTAAGGAGGCATTTTTGCAAATGCCTTCAGGGATGATATTTTAAGAAGAAGAAGAGCCGTATTTTCCTTGCTTTAAATAGTGTATTCGTTTGACGCACATATATGTATGAAAGGGCGTAATAAGAACGAAGCATTGTCAGTCGGGAAAGTCGAGAAATCGAGCCTTTAGTCCAAATTTATCTGTGATAAAAGGTATTTGCTGAACTTGAGGAACGTTTAAATGCATTTAAAAGAATTCAATTTCTATTTATTTTATTTGAAGGAGAACGCAACCACCACCTAATGGTCTTATAGCTGAATAATAAGTAATTGTTTTCATGAAATTGATGCCATAAACTTAACTTAAAATAATATATTTAATTAACTTAATTATTTGACTAATAAAAGGCAGTCGCTTACAACTGCCAAAGAAGAGTAGAATTACTTATATTATATCTCATTAATTGAATAAGGAATAAAAAAAAAAACAAAAAATATTTTAAATCATATTATGATGCGTGCATTTGGATTCACTGACCGAATCAGAAAAGAGCGCAAATGAGGATAAAAGATTAACAGTTTTACAAGCGAAATAAAAGTGATTGAATAATTAATTCATAGTTAAAGCGATAGAATGATAGAATTCATAAGGATATAAATTAATAAATTAATATGGACGCGAATTTCCTAATTAAGTCTTAAACAGAAATTAATGCGCATGAAAGCCCACGAAGCGTTTATCTTTATACCTTTATATATGTATATATGTATAGATGATCGATTAAATTGTAAACACTTTAAAGAATAGTTGTTTTGACGGAGTAATGGCATAAGTAAGACAGAAAATCGAAAAGCACTCATTAGAATTTTTACAAACACGTCGGAGAAGGCAAAATAACTCGTAACTTATTTTTACAATGACACAATACTTTTGACTTAGAAATGTAATTTCTACCAGATATCTTCTAATTTCCAGACGAGGCAGGTCTGTGAGCTAAGTTAATATTTATTGTTTGCTTTTATTTTTCTATAATTTCAGAGGGCCGAGAATGTGTCAACTGCGGAGCCACATCAACGCCTCTCTGGCGACGGGACGGTACTGGTCATTATTTGTGCAATGCCTGTGGTTTATATTACAAAATGAATGGTCAAAATCGGCCCTTAATTAAGCCAAAGCGAAGACTGGTAAGTTTCATTAGACATACGAGCTCATATGCAATCGATATTTGATGCGGAATTTCGCATACAACTTTACTGAAGGAAAGTTTTTTTTAACATTTTTTTTTTTAAGCATAAGGCACTTTTTAAGGGCATACTGCACAAATTGTCAAATACATGGCTAAAATGAAGCCCGTTTTTGGTCTTCGCAGAAAGAATGAATGAATTCTTGTTCTCTTTATTTCATAATAATTTTGTTTATTTTTTGTTGTTTTAGTAAACTCTTAGGTACTTTTGTCTAAGCTCTTTGCAATCTTAAACTTCCCAAAAATGTTATGCTTTCTAGTACCTTTCGATGTACGGAAAACCTTTTATCTATCTGTCCACAAAATATAAACTCGGTTAGCGTAAACATCTTCACCTAATAAGAGGATGAGGGGGACCATCGCGTTCAGGTTTCCTGGAAAATTCTTTAAACTGTTTTGGAAATGTTTGTACTCGAATTTGTTTCTACAACTTCTTAGAATAAATAAATAAAATAGATTTTTCGTTGTAGGATGTCCTGATTGAGGATCAGGTAAAACCAAGTCCCTTAGATGTCAACTTCTCCATTAATTAAAAATATTAAAATTAGGTCTTGACTTTAGCTATACTTTCGAGTTTATTTGCGAAATGTCCAGAAATTTCGAATGTTTAAGCTTAGGCGCTGTAAGAGTCAAAATTGTTAAAAGATTTTTAAATCTTTTCTAAATATTAAATGATGCTAATAATGATGCTTCTAAATAGTTCCAAGTAAGCTGTTGACAAGAATTCCAGGCAAATCATAATTGCGTTAATGCTTTGGTTATGCTTAAATATTACAATATATATATATATGTTTACATGTGTAAGCTTAGGTCTATGCTATAAATCACATTTTGTTGATTTTACTTCGTAGCCCTTTTATTAAAAAAAAAAAAACAAAAAAAAATCTGACATTTTTATAAAAATTGTCTCCAAAGGTCATAAAATCCTCAGCATGTATGCTCTCAAATATCATAACATTTCCAGGAATTGTAAGAAAATATCGAAACAAAAAAAAAAAAAAAAAAAAAACTGATAACCACTGATGGAGGTGCGATGGAGGAGATCGTATGAGACACAATTGTAAATTTAAAATGCAAGACTATGCATATAGATAAACACACATGTGCACACGCTAATTAACATTTTTATACATTTATATGAACGTATGTATGTATGTATGTATGTATGTAT
>KK502714.1:132929-150947 GCA_000688735.1 Glossina austeni | reverse complement strand
TTTTTTTTTTTTTTTCTTTGATTGCATAACATTACCATAAGTGTGTAGGTATGTAGATATTACCATATTATTATAATCTCACACATTGTCTCAAAGAGCGTTAACCCATAACGTAGAGTGTCTTACACATTTCATCATATAAGTGCGTGCATGCGTGCGTACGTTCGTATATTTATGTATGTATGTATGCGTGTGTGTTTGTGTGTGTGTGCATGCGTTCGTTTATATATAATACTGACTATGCATGGTGTATGAATATCTCTACGATTGTTGGCGCGAGTAAATGACGCCTGCTGTTGTTTCTTTTATTGTTGGTAATATGGTATTTTGGAGTATGACTTTCATGAGGAGATTCCCATGAAATTCACAGCTGGACGCAGTGTGTTTGTTGACAATTCTACTGGACTCGAAGTTTTCTTTTTTCTTTTCTTTTTTTACATAAGTTTTAAATTCCGCGTGTGTGTTGACAAAATATACAACAAATTAAAATTTATGCGATTTGCTTGCTCTCTCTCTTTAGCCTACTAACGCTTATTTTCTTCTTCGTCCTCATATACGTACCATTTTTCCTTTAGTCGTTTAAAAATGCTCCTCTTAGTCAGTAGACTCGTAAAGATATTGTTGTGCAATTATTTTATTGAATGCAAAGTTTAGTTTTCGAGTCTTTGTTTAAGCTGAAATTCCTTGTACGACATCCTCCTCTACCGGTACCTCAAGACGACAGGATGCCACATGTCAATGTCTTTCTTCGATTCCATTTAAATGCAATTCAATTGTTTTGATTTGCAAAGCATTTGGCGTAGAGTGGCGTAATATTCTGATTCATAGCTCTGGTTCTGGCTTATAAAACAACAACAACAACAAAAATAAGAAGAGAAAAAAAACCGTCGATCCGTCTGTCCATCACTCTGGGTGGCAATTGCATTTGCCCACACGTATGCTATCGTCATGAGAGGGAGAGACAATGAATTCCTCCCAAATGATATGCGAAATTCATTTTTGGTGGTGCCACACATAACCAGAAAATCTTCCAGTTTGCTGTGATTTTAATAGCGCGCTCATTACAGAAAGCTGCGCAAACCACTTTAAACACTTTTTCTGAATACAATACTTATATATATATATATCTATATATATATATATAGCTGTGTGTCTTTATATATATGTTTGTGTGTGTCTAACTCGCTTTTGCGTAGATTTCCCATTGCTTGACTCCGGCTCAGCTGATGTATTGTTTCCTCGACGTTGCGGTTGTTCATTTTAAGTTTTGAGGCTAAAACACATAAATTCACAAAACGTTTTCATTGTTTCGTAGGTTGTTGCCATTCGCAAAGTTTTTTGTATGTATGTTTGTATGTATGTTTGTATGTATGGACATATGTATACAAGTACATGTATTTGTTTCTTTCCTTCTTTAAAACGTTTCGTTTTAGCCTTTTTCACTATTTTGCATATTCCGTTGATCATACATGTGCATTAATACAATGTTGTTGCTATTATTTCTGCTGTTGGCTACTACTCCATAATTAAATTTAATTACAAAGCTTTGTACCATTGTAGATACGATAAATTTAAAGAAAAGAAAAACAACAAAACAAGAATCAAGCGATCATAATAAATAAATCACGGCGTTTACAAACATTCATCAATAAAGATCTATGAATGTGGGAGCAGCAAAGAACACACACACACACACACACACACACACACAACAAAATAATAAATTAATAAATAATTCAACTTTTTAACAATTTTCAAAGTTCAAAGATTCACCTTGACTTGGTTTATTTTCAAGTTCATAATCCGTTGTGCCGGTGTTTGTTTGAATATTAACTTAAAATAGTAGGCTGCGTCAAGGCAAGCCTGCTTAAACCAATGACGAATCAATCGATTAAGAACGATCATAGAGTAAACAGAACGGAAGGGAGAGCAGGGGAAAGAAAAGGCAAGGAAGCGCAAGAGGACGCGTTTGCCTTTCGAATGTAGACAAAATTTAGTCAGAATCGTTAACCTAATATTATCAGCTGCCTGGATGCTTTTAAGTTAAGTTAACACTTTTTGACAAGCAGGGATTAGATTTTATAATCATAAGCTTGCATGCGAAAGCTTTTCTGAAAGTTTAAATCCACCTAAGGGCATAGGTTAAATACAATTTCGATAGACGTAAGTGTCATCTCTGGCATAATCGAATATTTTTTCTTCTTTATCTTCAATGTCAACAGCTTGGATGTGAAAGTTTTTCTGCCACTTTTAAAGTTAGGTTTAGACATAATATGAAGCAACTTCTGCGCCTGTTTATTTATTAACAGTGCACGCTATAAACCTGAGCAATGCATTAAACAGAAGCAAAATTGAAAGCTTCTCAGAAAGCTTTGAATTCAATCAAGCATCTCGCCTCCCCAAAATCTTAACATGGGGCATAATATCGAACAGAATCCAATTTGTTTGTCTTTTTAGTATCGCCATTAGAAGGCTTGAATGCGTTGGAGGCTAGTCTGGAAGTTTTAAAGCCCGTTCAGAGGCTTTGTACAATCTTAACAGACCGTAACCAGAACGACCGCTCTTTTATTGTCAGCACTGTTTTGATGATACTCAGAACAGATGAGCAGATAAGCAGTCCACAAATTGTTATTTTATTTAATTTTCGCCGTCATTTCCAAGAGAGTTTTTTATTTCGGCGAGGCTTGACGAGAATTCTAGCATCGAAAAAGACGGGTAGCAGCTCGACTACCACCATCTACTACCATCTATCAACTTGCTTACCCTACGTATCCTTTTCTGGGTGATTATAAGTGGACAGTATTTCAAACAAGAGGTTTACCTCATTTCTATGTCCCTGCCAAACAAAACTTTCGTAAACATTGTCCCCATTAACCAATGAGGACAAGAATGTTATAAAATCGGTTTAAAAGAATGATTGAATGTTTTAAATTAAATCGAGAATATTTCAAAGACCACATTAAAAAATATACACAAAGAAAGGGAAACGGTTTTAATTGCAATATGCAAAGCTTACGGGATTGCGTGCGTAATATTTTCACGCGCTTTGAGTTTAATGATCATATGGCACACATTACAGCAAAAAAATGCGATTTAATTTTTCTTGGTATCCCTTAAGGGTCCATAAATTGACCGATTAAAAACTTTGTCCAACCAATGGCATCAAATTAAAGTCCGTCATGCGTCTAGAATTATGTTTGATCTTCTTGCAGTTCATGAACTAATACGTTTCAGAGGCTGCTTTGCTGCACCTAGAACGAGATCCAGGGATAGTTGAAGCAAACCTATGTAGAAAGAACTTTCGTAGATGCTTACATAAGTCGAAGTCTCAGTCTGCTTCAATATTTCCGGCTTTCCTTAAAGTCTTAAGGCCAGGAAAAAAATGTCATAACGAGGAAATGATGTGTTTTTCACAAATTAAGGCTAACTCTGATCTCTATAAAATGTGCATGCGACATAGATTTTTATATAGTTTCAATTACTGGCACTCGCATAACAGCGAATTAAACGTTGGTTAAACGAATTGTCTAAAAAATTGTTTATTCATTTTCGTTTATTTATATTAGTTTTATAAATTTTTCTTCTTTTCTTAACACTTAAGCCATATGTTCTTAAGGCGGACGTTGCATGATTAAAATTACATTTACTCTTCATCTTATCAACTTCTCTAGACAATAAAATCTTTAAACGTACACACACACATGTATCGATATACACGTAAACACGTACAAGCAAACACACAGATGTTTCGTCAAATAGATTGTCAGCATATCGTGGGAATTTATTTAAACTCGGTTGCATTATTAATATGTAGACGAAATTTATAAAAATATATCCACATACACACACACACACACACACAAACATCGCATACACATTTGCAAACAGCGATTTCATCATTAACCACACACACACACACACACACACACATCTGACGAAAGGGGGTAAGAGACAAGACAAGATATAGTAACCGTAGTTGAGTATGTGGGCCGTAACGCCAAAATTGAGCGAATTAATACAAAAATATGTACTATTCTTGTAGTCTTAAGGCTTTTTTTGATAGCGTAGTATGTATGCAAGAACTGATTTACTTGGAAGGGTTTTCTCCTCCCAGTTTTTTTTATATAAAAAATGCATAAATCATATTTGAAGAACGGCAACAAAAAAAAAAAAAAAAAAAAAAAAAAAAAAATCGGGAGAGGGGCACACAATATTCAATATTTTTTTTTTTTTTTTTTTTTTTTCTTTTGTTTTTAAACATCAAACGCACGCTCTTCACAGCTACTTTGCCAACAGCAGCAACAGCCCCACATCTTTAAGCGTATAGAGTATAGTAAAGGAATTAAACGAAAGGAATCAATACCGCATCAAAGTTTAAGATAAAAAAGTTCAATGAACGTTCAATCCCCAACACATTGGTTCGAGAAAGTGAGGCGTTATTGTGCCAAATTCTTTTCTCATAACAAATAACATAAAACAAAAACAACAAAAGAACAGAATGAGAATATAAAAAATGAAAAAATAATAATCATAATAATAATAATAATAATAATAATAATAATAATAATAATGATGATAATGGCAACGATAATGTTTATTAGGCTTTAAAGTATATCTCGTTAAGACAAGCTTTCGTCAAAGCATGTTTTCATGCTCGCAAAACGTCAAAACAAAGCAACATTTTAAACAATCTTTCTTTATTAAGGTAGGATAACCTAAAAGGAAAAAAAAAAACAAAAACAATAACAACAACAACAATAGCAACAAGAAAAAACAAAGAATTAAAAACCAAATCTGAAGAGCCCTCAGCTATAAAAGAACAAATGAGCAACTGCAACCTGCATCATATACACACACACACACAAACACATCTGTACGCATAGCCATACAAATCTATTATGTCTGCTTGTTGTCGAAGATCAATTAAAAATCAACGGCGTTTGTGTGCGCTGAGAAAGCATCCCCTTTTTTTTCCCGTAGTCTTTTGTCTTGTTGTTGTTGTTGTTGTTGTTATTATTGTTATTATTGTTATTGTAGCAATAGACGTCTGGCGGGCGTATACTTGCGATAATGAAACATAAGACATCCATAAAAAACATTAATAACTATATGGCAGGTTTTTCAGTATCGTCTCCAATATTAATACGCATTACATTGAAATATTTTTTTTCGGATTAAATGCTCTCGTTGTCGCAGAAGTCCATCCTACTTAAATGTAAAAATATAAAACTAGCTGCAAGTTTAATCAGAAAATCAATGCACTTTATACGAATACTTAATTCTCTCTCTCCCTCTCTCTCGCTACATGAGAGTTTTTCGAAGCGATTCATAAAACGAGCCTCGTTTCGAAAGAATTTTAAGTAAAAGCAAAAAGATTGCACTCGACTTTTAAACACCTGCTCACTTATTCAAAAGATAAGGCAAAAAACTCAAAGTCTTTACCTTATCACGTACATAAAGAAGTCGTTACCGATTTTCCTAAGAGTTGAGATCACTTTTGACCCGAAAAAAACAAACCTTTGAAAGTGTTGAAAAGCCTGGAATAATACGGGAGTATAGTGCAGTACTCGCCTATTTAGCAACAGCGGCATTTACAATGCCTTCAGTAATAACATGCAAACCTGTTTAGAGCTAGTAACGTAACTGAAACTACTAAATTTCATCCTTGAGGTGTCTCGCAAAGAACTGTGCTACTCATTTCTACTAAAGTACTGAAGCCAGTACTAGTTCCAGATATATTTGTTCCTCATTTTAGGAGGACATGATCGTTAGATTGTAGTGTTTTGCTTATTGCATAAGTTATGAAAACAATTTAGGATACACAGGATGTACGCCGTGTGTAAGAGGATATAAGTTCTTAGTTAACAGATATATGTAAAGAGTTCTATCCAAACAGAACATGACGTGACATGTTGTGCAAAAGTTTTAAAATTCGTTTTTGTAAAAAACGAGTAACATCAGTTTCTCTCTCTCTCTCTACTCCAGTGGTTTCCAACCTGTGTTTAAAGGGGGGCGCATTAATTTTTTTTTTAAAAAAGGGGACGCCTATACAAAAAGGTTGGGAACCACTGCTCTACTCGGTCATAAAATGTATTTATGCGCGATTAAAGCAACGATAGCAACAACGATAACGCCAAAGATTGATGCTGAGTTAGGCATGAATGTACAAGCAGAAGTAGTGACAGCAGATGTAGTGGTCGGGGTAGAGATCGAGACAGAATCGGGGTAGAGATAGGGATGCAGCATAATCGAGGGATAGATGGGGTATGTAGATCTATACTCGATATGCGGAAATAATTGTCGGTGTGGTATCAACACATACACACAAGATCTCCTTGACACTAACAGTCCGCTAGCTCATGGGTCCACCATATTAAGAGGTTAATGGAGATCAAAAATTACATTGCAATGTTTGTGTTGATAGGTGTGTCTGTCTATCCAACGTAAAGGATGATTATGAAAATTTTGAAAACCCAAACACCCACACTTTAGAAAATGGAACGATCAATGAAAACCCGCACTACCGATGACTAAAATTACAAAATTTTTAAAATGTTTTTTTTTTAAAAAAACTTACGACTTTAAAAAGAGCTACTGCGTCAGTTTGAAAATTTGAAATTTTTATCTGCTTCAATCTCAAGGTTATATGTTCAGTTGTTTCTCTTTGGTTTCTCTATCATGTTTTTATCACATCAAACAAATTTTATCGAGATAAAATATTTCTTGTTTACATTATACAAACATGACAAATCAATAATCTACGATGTTGTCTTTTTAAAATTGAACATTTTGGTGAAATAATAGCAAATAGCATAAGAAAAAAAAAATTGAAAAGTAAGAAAACACAAGATATTGGCGCAATCAATACTAACAGTAAGAGGATATATATATATAATGGATAATAAATAGGTGATAATAAGAGAGAGAAATGAGATGGAAAGGTAAAATAATTGAGCGATGAAAAGTAATGAGGGGCAAATAACATTTAATCCCTAAATTGATCTTAGGTGATAAGCGAACACTCTCAGGACAGCGTTAAAATATAAGAGAAATTTTCATTTTAAAACTATCTACGCCTCGACTATCAATATAAACCTTCTTCTGTTGAGTTGATACGTCTGTTTTTAATACCGGACAAAAGTTTTAATGTCTTTTTGTAATCTTCAAAGCAGCGGAACGGCGGTCTTTAATGGTTCATCTTAAAGCGAAGCGAAGCGACGAAGCACTTTCTTTAGCAGTTGAAAAAAAAACATTCACTGCGATCCACATATCAGGTGGTTATGGCGATTACACAACGACATGTTTGTTGAAATATTGACAAATAGTAATGAGACCGACAGACACTTCAATAAAACATTCATCTTTTTTTTTTTTGAAATGAGGCGCCTGGTTGTTGTTTTTTCTTTTTCAAATAAAACATAAAATAATTAAAAAGTTTATAGAAATCTTGATTGGAAATAGCGATCTATCCCAATTACATATGAAAAATTGCATCGCTACTATGCTTTCACGCAACTCAGTTACGGCTCATTTACTCCACTGACTTCATAAATAAATGTATCAATCAATATATTGTGTGTATTAAGCTCTGCTTTTGAAAACCTCATAAAGAAAATCACAAGGTTTAGATCAGGGTTCAATGTCAGACCCGGAAACTTTAACTTTAACAGTATGCTGTCTTCATCTGTCTGTTGCAAGTAAATCTTGATGTTGACGTTAATTTCTTAAAATTATAAAAAAAGAATTAGAATTAAAATTAATCTCTAACTTTGTTAGGGCTGCGACAAAGAATCTCATCTGCGCAGTGAACTTTTTCCACTTGTCGTGGCCAATCAATTGTTTTTAATACGCCGATTTTTTAGATGAATAAGAAAAAAGGGAAATTTCCAAACTGTAGATACACTAATGACTAATTTCGTGAAATTACTGTTACTCGTACACCAAGCACACACTTCGAGCGATTGGGCGGTTCGTATTGATTTTAATAATAGGTTAGTCCATTGCTCTTACGCCCACGTATCCAATAGTTAAAATTGTACATGACGCCACCCACTTATTCAATGTCAATGTTATGTGAATGTGTCGCAGCGTTCAGAAAATATTTCGTAATCATCTCTAAGCGCCATATTTGAAAATCTCATTATGTCAAAGAAAGTAATATCAACTTTCAAAAACCTGAAGAATAATTCTCTTCAATTTTTGCTTAATTTCTTACTTGCTGTCTTTGTGCCTAGTGCCAAGTGGCTGAGCAAGCAAAAGATCTCAACTAAAAACTCAATGCTTGTGGGTTCAAACCTCAAGTGTGAGGGAATTTTCAATAAAACCGATTGCCATAAATGCTTTAGTACTTTAGGACTTTGAACTTAGGCTTTATTTCTCTGGCTAAATTCATAGTAGCATTGATAATAATACAGGAAAAGATCTCGATTAGATTTTCAAAATTTAAAGAATCTTTTCCCCAAAATGGAATGAAAATGTGTGAGAATTACATTCGCTTTAATATTATTATGCCTTAGCTACAGCGCATGCTTTGATAAAGAAACATGAGTGGCGTATACATGTCGCTTATATACGTTGCGGTTATTGCATTTAACATGCGTTAAGCGTAACGGTGCTGTTGAAAGATTTAACTAATATTTTATCAAATTCCAATATATTGACTTAAGACAATTAACGTTATTTAGGTAAAAAGTATTACAGTCCAACTTAGATCGAAACTCTTGCAGTAAACTTAGGAAAATGGCTTAATTTCGTGAATGCGTTACGTCCATAGTTTCACCGCATGAGAGTACAATGACAGTTTAAGTATAACACATAGCTTGTAATAAAGCCTTTCTTTCTAACAAACGACAAAAACCAAAACATATTCCATAGCTTCGTGTTCCAGAACAATTTTTGCTTCTCAACTTTGCACGAACATATATAAATTTACTTACACTTAATGTGACTGTTGAACACACGCATACACATGCTTACATTTATATACACATCTATATAACTGTCTACTTCATCTTAAAGCACCATTATGCAGTCAATGTACAGTAAATGCATATATCGACCAGCGCGTATAGTATTTGTATTGTCTATCTTTACATATATATATTTATATATATTTCCATACACAATATAGACGGCCGTATATATAGTACCTCTGCTATGTGTATAAATGCTTTTAATTCAAGTAAATATGTTGCGTAGAAATGTGAAAAGCTTAACGTCAAGTCAATGTATTACCGAAGATAGTGGTGAAATTTTACTATTTCTATCTCATTTACCCGCGTTCCGTCATTAGGCAAAGGGTAGTTTCCTTTCTACGAATGTTGAAACGAATTCATTTATAATTGTCAGAGATTTCTCTGCTTATTTCCTTGCACGACCAATAAGTTCTCTTGCCACTTGAGATATACATACAATAAATTGTTGTTATCATTGATAAGACGCATTGGAAAGCCTGCAAATTGTTTAGAGTTTTAATTGAAGCAAAAATATCAAAAAAAAAACAATATTTAGACTTTGACTTGGCAGCAAAAATTATTAAGAAAATTATATTCATTTTCGGGTAACTCTTGCGGTCATTTGGCCGAAATTTTAAATCATATGCTAAAAGACTTCGTTATGTTTAAAATATATGTCCGAAGTTGTTGTGAAGAAGTCATAGTTATAGATTATACATTAGGATAGTATGAGCTCCAAGTTCCAACAAAAGAACCGGAATCACATACAGCCTTGTGAGATGTCTTTTGACACTCGCAAAGGGAAGTTCTCGAAAAAAAAATATATACATTCTCTGTTTTAAGAGACAACGGGACAAAAATTATATACCAAAAGCTTTTGGGAGTCGCCTCTTACTTTAGATGCCACATTTGTTACGTCCTCGTAAAGTGGACCATAACAGGTGAAGAACCTACTTTCCTCTTAAAACGAATCTTTGAAACTCACATCACACTGGAATTGAGACGCATGAACAGGTTGGCCGATTGATCGGTACCACTTGTATATTGGATTGTTATCTGGCTGTCCGTATTTTTGTGGATTTCTCTTATAGGTTGTAAAGTGCATTTTTTTTCTTCTATGAGTTAAGTTATGCTGCTGTGTAAGTTTTTACTGCGTTCTATTGCTCGTCATAAATGTCGGCTTTAACTTAAAAAAAAAAGGATCTGCCACGAAATTACAGCCTTTCATTAACTATGAACGGACGATGCAGAAATTTGTTTGCGTCATGTTCTAGATCCATGTCTATAACAACTTGCAAGTTAAGGTATTTCGGCTAGAGTGGGTTCATTTTCAAATATTATTCATGTCCATGAACTAGGAGTAGAAGCCAATTTTTAATTATCGTGCCAGTCACGCTTCCCCATCGAGTCGAACAATAGCCGACAGAAAATGAAAGGACGAATTGAAAATAATTTGAATTCTTCTCAAGAACGAACTCTGTACTAAGTATTTCTAGGTATTACGAACAGAAGCATAAATTTAATTCGCCCTAGAGGTGAATATTGAAAAATTGACATTCTAAGCAATGAAGATGAGGTCAAAGCTGGAGCTCCTAATTCTAAATATATGCTGTAAAAAACCTAGAATTCTTAATCCTAAATATATGCTACATAATAAAAATTGTGTACATATTATGTTCATGTTTCTCTTAGCCCCAGAGGTTGCAGAGATGCATTCCTGTCGATGGTAAATTTTTTATAGATCGGAAAGGATATTAACACATTTCTTCGATACAGGATATCTACATATATACGCTATATAAAGCAATCTTCCGACTTGCGCTTCAATGCCAAACAATCAAAAGTTCATATTAAGACTTGTACAACAAGGAAAAGTTCAAATTTTATGCGTATACCTACAAACTCCAATTTATTTAAACGCAAGCAAAGCAGGCATAGCAGTAAATTTTCTCAAAAGAAAAGTTAAAATAATTTTGGCCAATAACAGGAAAACAAATCGAAAAGCAATCTATGTAAAAATTGACTTATCAGAAGAGTTTAAACAAAATACAAAACGTATTAGGTATGTTAAGACTAAAAAGATCACCTCCTTAAGCTCGAAAACAATGCATTAGAACCTTTGTCTTTATTAAAATGCGATAATAAGTGCGTTTAACAGGGTCTGTCCATGCATCCATCACTTGTTGGGATTCTCTAGAAAGTAAAAAGTAGAAAGGCAGAAATCGGAAACTCAATACTTTTAATCTTGATTGACTTTTGTAGGAAAAGAGGAAAATATTAACTAGAAAATGTGCGCTCAAAGAAACGAAATTTTGAAAAAAATGAAGAGAGTTTTCATAAATCAAGTGCCACTTATAGCATCCATTAACTAATTTGGCCAGTCCTACTGACACGCCTCCTATTAAAATGCCAAAATCCTTAACGATATTGTTGAAATGACTTGATGAGTTGAGTATTCCGGATTCGTCCTAAGGCACATATATTTTATCCGATTTTTATTTTTATTCTCTGTCGGTTAAATTTTTAATAAATAGTTCATCAGATAAAAAGGTTAATTGAACGATAAACATATAGACATTTCTGCTCTATGCACAGATCCAAGTCTAATTGACTTGCTTGCTTTTGGGGTTGTTGGCACAGACTCTGCATTTCAAATACATGAAACAACAAACTTGCATACGCATACATGCAAACAATATTTTCATACAAACATGCGAAAATAGATTTGTTCGGTAGATAAAAGCTTTCATGCATTTTTTTTTTTGTTTTTTTTGTGTTTTTTTTTTAGGTTAGGTATACATACATATTATGTATTTATACATATAAATATATATAGAAACGTGTGTGGACGGGTGTGTATGTTTTATAAGTATGTGCAAAATTCTGTATCTGCGCACTATCTAAGATATAACAGGGCATTGCCGTCTTTGCCTTTGACGTTTACTTTCCACCACATTATATACGATGTTTACTTTGTAGACAATCATATCTCTACGGCCGAATAATTAAAATGCCGACGGCTCAAGGCGGCGATATTGTTTGCGAAATTAGAAAAAGAAAAAAACCACAGGCTTTTATATTGACTTTAGGAATTTTTAAAATATTTAAACATTTTCAGGCATGTGTTCTATCAAAGGATTTAAAAATTTCTTAAATTTCGTTTAAAAAGAATCTTTTAATGCTCGTTCGTTTGCTTGAGTTGTGTCACGTTTTAATGAATACATTTTGCAAAATTAAAAGGAAATGTGTTTCTTTAAGAACATGGAACAACAATTTCAATGTAAAGTGTTGCGGAATCATATCTGAAATTGAAATGTAAACATAACCTACTATGTAGGCGTAAACTTCTCTCTCTCTCTTCCCCGTAACCATAACATATAAGACGTATAAAACTCTGCTCACGAAAAACTGCGGCGTACTGCAAAGTGTTGTCCCTGGATGAGAAAACTGCAGTAAGAAAATAAACGTAATAGGCTAAGGAAGCATAAGCAATTTTTGCCATAACTTTGACACAACATATGAGTCAGTTTTTTTTTTCATAAAACGACTGAAGAATTATTATGTAGAGCATTGTGGCCATTGCGTGAAACTGCTATTTGAAAATTACTATGGGCGAAAGTACCAAGCTTAAGATTCAAATTCGAAGACCGACGCTACGTCGTTTAGTGCAATATTTGATAGGCAGCTGTCAAAAGCGAATAATCTCAGTAGAAAGTTGGTCAACGCTTTCTGATATTTTCATTCAAAAGGCTTCAGTCTAATCAATAAAAAAATTGAGCGCAACTCTAAGCTATGGAAACCTACTGCTTTGTTTTTCGTTTGTCCAATAAAACGCACACACATTAGCTTTGAAGATGATCATAGGAACACGATCACTGCATATACACACACTAGAAATGATTGAATTAATCATGACTGAAATATGCAAACTGTGGCAGAAATTTTAAAAGGTGTTGTCCACCACATATTTACTAAAAAGTTGGACATAAGAAGACTACGCGTCAGATGAACGCTCACGCTTGCTTATAATAGAGGAGAAACGGCTTCGCGGGAATAACTCAATCGAGTTTTCGATGAGATTTTATAGCAACGAGGACGAGTACATAGGGCACACCTGAACATATACGATGGCTGACGTTGTAGGCATCAGAAATCCGAATCGCATTCGCATTAGGGTAACGGTAAGATTAAGACAAAAAAGACTTGGAGAGTTATATATTTAACACTTGATGGTCCAGAGACGTCATGTAAGCAACTCAGCACTCTTGCTTGTTAGGTTAGCGAAAACCTTCGTAAGAAAAATAGTTTAGAGTTAAATAGTAAGTAAGGTTTTAAACTTGCGGTCTTATTTTCAACGAGTGAATAGAGGAACAGTTGTGGTTAAATTGATATCAGTCCCGGTGTCGGTAACGTGAATTTGGCAAACATACCCAACCTTACGATCAAAACCCATATATTCAAAAGTCTTATGCTATTTAATGCTGTTAAGGACCTTGTCTGTCATTTATGGGCCATCTATTGCATAAGTTGACAAAAGTAACACACCTCCTTATATGGTGACTTAAAATACGTATTTAACTGCATATCTTCGTATAAATATATATGTATGTTAAGGTATCATTACCATTAAAAATGTAACCTATTCCGCGCATTCCAATCGATTGCCAAGAAAATGTCATCTTTGAAGGCAACCCTCTTGCATTATTTATATTTATCTACAGGTTTAGGTGAATCGCAAAAAAAAAAAGAGAGAGAAAAAGACTGTTATATAAATTACGTACGAAAATGAATGTTTGATGATCAACATGTTTCATTTTTAAATTATATTGTGTTTGCATTTCAATTAATCAATTGTCAATATTTGATATTTTGTCATATCCACCATACTGACAGTGATATATCGCTATGACAGTTGCTTATGATTTTTCTTAATAAAATTTAATTTGTGTGATACGTTTTCAAAAAGTATAAAAAAGAAAAAAAAAAGACGAGAAGAAGAAGAAGAAGAAGACGAAGAAGACGAAGGGAAAAAACTTGGGAACTAACAGAATTAATCACCTAAACTTTTTGTTAAAGTCATTTGCATATAAATTTTTTTTTTTTTTTTGCGAAACACACGCATACATAAACATAAAAATACATATGCATGTAGACAATCACACACGTGAACATAATTCGTATCCTCCTGTATTAGGATCATTTTATTGATTGTCGAACGAAACACACAGTAACTCTCTGCCAACAACAACAACAACAACAACAACTGTCAATTGTGGGATCTTCTTGGTTTTTCTGCTTTTTCTGCTTTTTCTGCTTTTTCTTTTTTCAGCTCAAAATGTTTCAAAAGTAAAATTCACTGAAACGTTAAGCCTGCTGTTGGTAAGATGGTTGGCTAAGCAGGCAGCCAGTCATCTGGTTAACAGCAGCATCAACTCATTAAAACGACAATTTTTACAAAACTCCAACAAACAGCCATGCATCACCTCCATAGCTGCTGAAACTACAAACGAAAAAGAAAGAAAAAAAAGTTTACCAACGTTTTTAAGGATTTCCACGAAATGTCCAACAATGCGATACATTTGCATGCGTGTATATATGCAATATGCATTTACATACGAACTCAACTTTTCGTTTGTATGCATACTGTGAACTTTTTAAGTCGCATCTGCTGCTGTACTCACAGACGTGCATAATCACCGAAGATCCCTAAAGCACAAATAAGTTGAGCGTAAATTCAACGCAATTCCATAAAATATAAATCATTCTCTACACGTTTTCAACGCCCTCACTATTTTAGAGGACATTTTTTATTCTCTTTACGCCAAAGGCTAGGGTCCGAGAGCTTAGCTTTTAGAGAAACTTCTTACTTACACTGACCTTCTAATAGCTTGAGATTTTTTAAAAAGATTAACGTTAATCTCTATCTCTCTCTCTCTCTCTCTCTTTGTTTCTCAAGTCATTTGTAAACATCTTCCAACTTAGCAGGTTTTCCCATTAGGGCAACTTTCCACTCGTAACTATTTGAAGTTCGGCATTTGATACCCTTGGCATTAAAACAATTGGACAAGTTTGGAAAGCACTGAACACCATATCAGTTTGTCTAAAAAGTTTTAAGCCCACATAGGATTTGAAATCTTATTAGGGCGGGCCTATTGGGAATATCTTAGATATTAATTGTTAAAGTACACAACTTGATGCCAGTCGATAAAAAATTGAGAAACATTAAGACCGGTTGATATGCCGAGTACTGAAGATAACGACGAACGATTAGCGTAAAGAGCGTTGCTTCTTTCGCAGCCGTTAGGACTCTATTAAGTTCCATTTCCCATCCCATTCATACAAATTTATACCTGAAGCATAGCAAGAGACGCCTGCCAGAAAATATTACAACTGAAGAGGAGTAAGTTTTACTGATCTGCCTAACCTTGAAGATAATATTGGTTACCCTTAATTGTTGGAATTCCATTAAGATTCATGTAAGAGCTCTTATGTTATATTAATTTGCTATGTTACGTAAGTTCGTTGAAAAGCATTAATCAGAGAAGGCACATGTATTCCCCCAGTACATTTTCCAGTAAAATCAATGCATTTTTTACCTCATTTTCAATTCGTTTATGAAATCGTTGAAGTACAATTACAAGATTCCTTTGCCTTCTATTTTGTCGATGAAATAAGAAGCAAGGGACCTCGACGCTGTGTAGACAAGATTTTTGTTAAATTCAAGATATCCGAAAGTCAAACCAGGAAATGACTGCAACTTTACCGCTGACAAACCATCACAATGTCTCAAAACATTACTCAAATATTCTTCTTCATGACATTCCTTCTTAAGTTCATTCAGATATGCCTGCATAATCTCATCACTGACTCGTTTACTGAAAAACGCTTGAACGGCTGAATATTCGCGACTAACTAATGTTATCCCCTAATAGAGAGTTCAAGTGATCCTTAAATGCTTACATTTGTGTCATAGGCGATCATTTAATTTCACTTCGGAGGTAATATTCGAAGACAGAGGACGCATTAATTACGTTTGATTTGGAGTCTGTCAAGTGTCTCTAAACTTTGGCATTTTTTTAGGAACAAATTTTAATCACAATATTTTCATATTCATGAAGTAATTACGGACATGCCAGTATATTGAGTGCAGTTATTCCAATTCTACATTTTTTGAATGGCTTTAATTATATCGTACATTTTCCTTTTGTATGTGTGGTCAGAGTTAGAGTTGCGCAGTCTGTCCATCCTTTTATAAGCAATCTGGAAAGTATCTAACATACGGGCTCAATATTTCAGAATTTTAGACAGACCGTTATGACTACATTGTCTTACAAAATATTCCGTTTTCCAAGAATTTGTAAATATTTTAAGCGGTAAAGGGCATGAAAACTGTAACATGTTCCCACACAAAATATCATATCTGACTTGCTTTATGTACTTGCGGATAGTTGAAATGGTTTAAGCATATATATGGAGAAAGATTTTTAATAGGCATAGGCACGGGCGTGGCAAGAAATTGACCACAACCAACTTTTTTTTTTATCTTATTTATTAAGAAGATAAACCAGTGCCTTACATAATAGAAGCTTGCATTTGTTATGGCCATTGTTTAGCTTGAAAAAGGCATTTCTTAGGAAAAAATTGGTACAACTTTTTGCCATCTTTCGAAAGAACGATAGTGCTTTGGCAGCGATCCAACCATCCGCCCATTTTCGCACTTCTTCAGTTTTGTGGATCACGTGTCAGCTAAGCCATGTGCTGCATCGATCTGAAAAAGTAGTAACTAGAAGGCGCTCTGTACGATGAGTACGCTGAGTGCGATAGAACTTCTCATTCCAGCTCCATCATTACATTCTTGACAACTCTTGCAACGTGTTGACGGAATGGCATTTTCAGTCAACTCGTATGGTAATCACTTTCCGCCATTTTGTATCTTTCCCATAGCATGTAAACGTCTAGAAACAGTTGCTTCATCAACTGGCAAACTGTTTGAAAGTTCTTTGACAGTCTGAACTGGAACCCCAGACCGATTGACATATGACGGTGCAACATAAGTGCAAATGTAATGAATGTCGAAAATGCAATTTTGAGCGCTCCACGGTTAACGTGTGCATACAATAGTGTAGAAGTTCCAAAGTTTTTAATTTTTTCTTTTTTTTTTTTTCTTGAGTTCATGAATATTTTTCCAAAACTCTAATTTTTTTACTAATGGTTTTTCAATTTCAACTTGACCTTGTAGATAATATTTGTGAACATAACAATTTGATTTGGACAAAAAGATAAGCAATTGAATATGTTTAACTGAAGTTCTACCAAAATTTGTGTAACTTTTGAAGGGAAACCAAAAAATTGCTATACTCTCTGATAGAAGGTACAATAAATGATTCCATCAAAAAACACATTGATATCTGAAACTATTGATAAGCTTCCAGTTCATACTATATACGGTTGTAGTCTACTTAACTGAGAGTTAACAAAAATATATAGGTTTTTATATAAATTGTTCAAGATGTTAAATAATTTTTTTTTTTTGCTCTTTTGTTAAACATTCTAAACAAGCCAAATAATCAAAAGATTCTCACAAGAAACGAAAGCAAAAGCTGTAGATTGACATTCAGGAGGTTCACCATTGATCTGTCAAAGCTAAACTAAAACATATGTGGCCTTCGCATCAACGCAAACAAATACGCTCTTAAATGTATCACAAATTTTTTTTTTGAAAGTAAAAAAAAAAAGATATACTTAAAGCTTCTTCGATTTATATGCATATCATGCATTTGGTAGCATCGTAGTAATTAAGTGGTGGCTACGCACTAAGAGAAAAAGTAAAGCAAAAGTAAAAATAAAAATAAAATATAAAAAAAAATCAAAGGAAACCTAAAAAAGCCAAAAAAAATTAAAGGTATTACATAAACAAACAACGACGCATACGAACGTATGTAGAACGTACGTACACATACACGCGTATACAAACACACAGTTCTATAGCGAAATAAAGATGTGGGTAGATTCGAAAGGAAGAAAAAAGCAACAGACGAAAAAAAAAAAAGTGGAGATAGGGAAA
>KK502714.1:112328-132424 GCA_000688735.1 Glossina austeni | reverse complement strand
GGTTATCTAAGTATCTAAGTGGATACTAAAGTACTTAAAAAAAAAGAAAAGAAAACTGTATCTCATGCTTGAATGACTGACTGAAAGTCAGTCAAAATAAATTAGTTTTTGGAACTTTTTTCTTTTTCTTTTTCTTTTTCTTTTTTTTTTGTTTACCAAAAACATGTAATTTTCCACAAAAATTTGATGCATTTCCTTTTTCTTATTTGTTGTTGTTTTTTTTTACGCTTAACTATCTTTACAGACCCTGCAGTCATTACAAAGTGCCGCCAAAAGAGCGGGGACTTCGTGTGCAAACTGCAAAACCACAACTACAACCCTTTGGCGGCGTAATGCGAGTGGTGAACCAGTATGTAATGCCTGTGGCCTCTACTATAAGTTACATAATGTAAGTGTTAGCGTTAACTTGAAATGAAATTAAATGAGAAAAAAAGAAAACAGAAACAGAAAGAGAAAGAGAAAGAGAAAGAGTGCAAGTTTGCCAAACCTAAGTTTGCCTGCACATATATACACATACACATACACATACACATATATATATATATATATATATGCTCGATTACCGAGCTCACGTAGGCGTTTTAATGTTAATAACTTCCGTTTAAATATTTATCTAATATCGGATACATTATCATGTTAATGGTAATCCTGCAACATAATGTTCACTTCTCAATGCATTAATCTCAAGCACAACCATGCACAACCGTTCGCTCATTCATTTATTTATTCATTCATTCATTCATTCATTCTCTGATGATAGTTTAATGATATCACGAGCTTATCGTATTCACAAATCGCATTTCGAACGCAAACATTACAATGCGCCGAACCATCACATCAAATGTGAAATGAATGTGCTTATGTGTGGGTGAGTGTGAGTGTGTGTATGCTTAACCGATTTCACACACCATTTACCACGTGCTATTTCCTTCTATTGCCGTTCTTTTATAAGGGATTCATTTCAGTTTATCGCAAAATCCCGTCGAACCAATCCACCCCCAAAAAGCCTTCTTGCACCCATGCGAACGTAATGCATAAATACAAATAAATGACTTATGTACTACGTGTGTGTAAACTAAAGGAAAAGGAAATCAAATGTGCGCGCACGCGGTCTTCTTACCATCCTCCTTAGCTCTTGTTCACTTGGCTTTCTTTTTTTTTTTTGCTTCTTTCCTCTTCGCCCCCGCTTAAACTGTTCGCCCTGTTTTCCCCCCACCCAGGTTAATTATAAAAACACTGAACGATTACCACTGAGCCCAATATAAGTGTGCAGGCATCGGATCATCAGTTAAATCAAATTTAATGCTTATCTGAAACAAAAAGTCACACAGCGTCAACAACATTATTTTGTTTTATTTTGTTATTTCGTGAGGAACGGCAATAAGCGGTATGGACAGAGAGACAGAGAGACAGAGAGAGAGAGAGAGAGAGAGAGAGAGAAAAAGACAGAGTACGTCTACGTGAAATTTGCCCTATCTGGCGCTGTATGCTATATAAGATAAGCTGCCGCTTTAATGACACCATCACTATCATCAATCGCAATGGGTGGCTGTGCGAAAGCGATAACATTATTTGTACTTTTGATGCGAATTATAATTTTTAGACTTTTTAAGCAGGGGGGGTCAAGAAGCAGCTACTGGGCATTGTGTAAAAATTTTCTACATTTTTTTTTTTTTTTTTTGGAAATTTGTGATGAAAAATCTTTATTTATTGCAAATTAGATAAAAAGATAAAATGAAAAAATAGGACCGAGGACTGCAAACAAAAAAATTAGATCAAAACTTTTATTATGCTTTCTATCACCTCGAGGCCTGTTGTTACTTTTAGTGAGAGAAAAAGTTTTTCTCGCAACACATTAGAAATTTATTAAAAAAAATAAGTTTTTTCATATAAAAAAATATTCACAAGAAATATCAGGAAGAAAAACCGCAGTGCGACTTCACTTTTCATTCATTCGTGATTAGAAAAAAATTCATTGTTTTAAAGCATAAAAAGAGAGAGAAAGAAATTAATATACGCCTCAAGATATTCGCCACCAAAGTCATATATACTTAGGAAGCTTGTTTTCAATTTCAATAACATCAGAACACGAAGCTTTCGTAATTAACAAGCAGACACACTACTTACTTACTCATCGGTCACAAATTGCGGCCTGGCGACTTTTCCTACACGCAGGGAATTTAAAAAAAAAAAAAATTTTTTCTTGCACATAAGGACGTAAGCAAACTAAACGAAGGCCTAAAACCGGCTCCAATACATGCACACGCACAAACTACCCGCTCGGAAAATACGAAGACAACATCGGTTATCTTCTTTCTTTCCTTTTGTGGAACCTCCAACTTTCTTCAAGTCGCCCTGAGTCAGCTAAATGAGACTGAAGCAGGCATCCATAACCTTTTTTTGGTCGTGTATCAAAATGATTTAGGAGTGAGCAGCCACTTAACCCTAATTCTTATGGTTCACTTTTACTTATCTGATCCTTTCGAAACTCAAGACGGTCACTTAAAATTATAAAATAGTTGATGTGTTGTCCGGCGCTTGCGCTAGAGAGGAAGGCAGCTTAGATTAAATTTAAAGATGGTTTGAAAATCCTATTCGCATATGGAAGCTTGAGCAGTCTGTATTTGATGCTTCTTCTTCACTCGAGCACGTAACTTTTTTTTTACGAAAACCTCTTAAAACTCATCACTCAGTTGACTAAGCTTAAGCAACCTTAGTCCTTTATTTATTGGCCTAAGCCTAGGTTCAACCCTTCAGTCCGGCAAGATCAGGAATTTCTTGAGAAATCACTCAAAGCTGATAATCGTTAGAAGAGATATCTCTCAGACATATATTTTTCCTCTTGATTTTGTATCAATTAAGCTTTTTTTAAACATTCGTCCATCTATTTATCGATTCGGTTAAAGACTGGGTTACGCAAGACGAAAAGAAGTAAAGAGTTTGATGAATTTTTAAGAACACTTTTTAACAAATCTAATCTGAACGACTAAATTTAAACTTGGCCCTAATCTATTTTAGCTCTGTTTCTTGGCAACGGTGTGACCATAAACAAGCTGAAACCCTCTATCCGAAAGGGTCGTCATTTCTGCATGGACTCACTATTAGGGAAGCTTTCCGACCACAGAAGTGGTGGCTGGGTGAAAGAGCACTATAGCGGGGGGTCTCAGGGGTTGCGTCGATATTTTTCACTCAAGAAAATCTTCGCAGAGATATTTTAATGCCAAGATGTTCGATGAATTGCAGCCCGTGTGGGTGCAGCCAAATACACGAAAGTGCTTGACGTGTGTGGTTGTGGAGGTAAGGTGCTACTCTCCAATCCGACCGAAAGGAAGACCGTCATAAAATACCTACATATGGGTAAACTAAGATGTCATCCCATTTACCACCGAACACTTAGGTGAACTTAGGCCTCTATACAGACAGCTACACATGCAAAATCTTTACAGAGAGAGTCTTAGCCCTGGTTTACTGCAAAAGGTAATTTGGGTGGGGGAAGAAGGTACTTTCCGTCTGCCATACAGTGTCGTGATATCAAGTTTTCGCAGCAGATATCCGCATTCTATCCTTTGAGATCTTAATCTTAGTTATTCGATAAAAGCGGGAAATAAAAATATTTCAAAATCCTTCGACAAAGCGCTTTCAAATTTCTGTTCTGCTTATATTCTTGGTAATGCTAGCATTTGTTTTTAATGAATCTATTTAATTGACTGTTGAAATGGCAATAAAATAACATTCGTTGGCTATTTTATCAGATGAACTAACATAAATGATATACTGCATCATATTGCTGCCGGCTCTTTGGGTGGCTTATTCCTCAACTAAATACAGCATGTAAATGCATGTGTGTGTGTATGAGGACGCATTTCTATCTACGTATCACACTTCAAAATCAATCTAAATATATATATATATTCTGCATGTGCGATGTACGTTTAAATTATTTGCTACATATACGAAGCGATGGTATATTAAATCTGCAATTGCTTTTGTCATGCTTAACAAGAGACTTCGAACAAGCTATTAAGTATGTATGTTTACATGTACATGCATTCGAGACGAAAACGAGATTCGAAGGCGACGTAGACATTACATCATATTCATTAGTCTATTAGTTTATTAGAATAGAGGACTCTATCTACTCAGAGACCAAGCAGCAGCAGTTAAAAGTCTCTAAACTAGCTATTAATTAAACTTATGAGCGAGAGTCCGACCCAGTCGCTAGGAATTTTTTGAAAAGTAAAGTTTGTTCAACTTATGCGAAAGGGGTGTAAAGTTTTCTCTAGTTTTTACATCTCATTAGAAAATGATATTAAGTTAGCGGAGAGGTTTACATAATAAACTTGCAAAAGAAGGCATACTAGTGAAGTGAATATTGTGAAAAGGAGGAGAAAAATGTGTGAAAGCAAAAAGAGAAAAACCAAAAGATCTCAACTATATTAGGTGCAGTTTAAAAATTCCAAAAGCTTCACCCATTCCTATGTAGATAAAGTGGAGACATAAGGCATACAAGATTTTACCTTAGCTTGACGTTTTTGTTTCTATACAAAAACCAATATATATATAGAGACCAACTTTATTGCTTTGATATAAAAGTCAACTCGCACGACATGTGTAAGTTTTGCTAAATCATTTAGTCCTCATTTTATATACAAGATACCCGCGATAGACATTCACTGCATTCACTCTACGGCAAATGCATAAATTTATGCATTTTATATAACATTTTGATTCTTTAGTCAGTGCAATAATTTTATTTGAACAGTAGCCCATCTTGATAAGATGTCAACCAGAAAGTAGGCCCAAAATAAACTTACACGTAACATGAACGTAAATAACAAATATATTTAAAACACTTGCCAATATTTTTACAAAACTATACTAGCAAGCAAGAGTGCAGCACAAAATATTCATTGGAACCAACGAAACAATTACATTATATATCACACACATCTTAAGAAATGCATTAATTCCCTTTAAAAATGAAATACATACATAGACTTAAACCTTTGCTGATGTAACAAAGTTGTTGATCAAGTGGGAACATTCATTCCTCCATATAAAATATTTTTAAAAAAATATTCGACTGGATCCGATATCTTTGTATTACTAGGCGTGTAAGGAGGAAAACCCTTCATATAAACACTTCATATATATGAAAATCTGTGATCTGTATGAGAATGCTTCGTATATAAGGAAACATTTCATACATTTGGGGAAATGAAATTTTTTCGTAGCTATGAAAATGCCCCCATATGGACGAAAGTGCTTCATAATTATTGAAATGCCTCGCCCAAATATATACGTGCAATAAACTTCGTCCATATGTATGTCTGTACATATATATGCATATAAAGCATTTTGATGTATATATGAAATCTTTTTATTTATATTTATATTTAGTTACAAACACGAAATGCTTTCAGTTCGCATTATTTGTGAATACTTTTCATATATTTGTTTATATGCAAGTGACCTTTTAATTTCCTTCTTTTTTTTTTTAAATGCAACCGTTTTCCTAGACATCATATTAACAAATGCATTAAGCTGTCAGATCACAAACATTCAAGCATTTGCTTAAAATATGTAAACATTTTTGATCACCGTTAGTTAGTTGATGACATCGTCGAGTGTCTTTATGTCTTCCCCTCCCTCTTGTTATTGTTAGCATCCCAAAAACTATAAAGATTAACATTAAAGGATGAAATTTAGCGACTTGTCTATATCAAGCTTAAAAACACCAGCGGATCACTGAAGACACTAATATTGCTAAAAAAAACCAGCACTAAAATCAAGCGAATTTTTGAAGCAAAAACCCTCGCCTTAGTTAAAAGCGACTTTACTAGTCAACTGTGTCTCCAACATGATAATATTCCCGCACCCCATCTTTCTTCTAAAATTAAGACGCCATCGTCTTCTTGAAAATCTCTTTGACATGCTCAATTCCCGTCGGCGCCTGACCACGCGACCATTATTCGAAGGATGACTTTCGGATCTGTTGTTGTCGTGCTTGAGAGCCCCCTATCGCATCGACAGTTAACAGGTTATCCAGTAAGCCGTTCTATTCGGACCTATATCGGCACGAAATCTTTTGATTTTCTTCTTTCGATTCATTTAAGCCACCTTCGTTTCAGTTTGTACGTTCGTGCAATACTAGGCATTAGCTCCCTGTCCTGCTCTAAAATAGTGGTTCGAAATCATCTTTTTTACGTGATTTTTAACATTTTTCATCATTAATATGGTTTTCTATTTTTAATTTGGGCATTGCCACCCCCCCAACACATCAATGGATACTTAAGACATCTGCCCCCCGATTTGCAATTGTGGATAAAATATTACGTCGAAACATATACTCTCTGAATGCCAAATTCGAACACTAGTTTTCCGAGCATCTGACCCTATGGACATCTTGTAAATGCCTGGCGAACTTAATATCAATAAAATACTTTATTAAAGCTGCTAAGCTACCCATTTAAAAAAAAAAAGAAAGAACCGATAGTCTTCGTTGCTAGCGCTCATCCTGGCTTTAGTCCTACAATTTATTTGTTCAATTGTAATAAAAGTCGAGAACAAGTTCGATAGTTTCGCTTGCGGGAATTATTGAAAAATTTGTATTTATTTTAATTTTGAAAAATTCTTTCATCCAATAATAACCACTTACAGGAACAATACCTGAAATCCATTAAACGTTCAAAATAATAAACATATCCAACAAAAGTATCAATTACTAAAACAGTTACAAATTACAAGTTTTTGAATTACTTTTCATGCACACGCATCAATTCATTCACCTATTCACCCAGATACTAGGGAGAGGTACTTTAGATTTACCGCCTTTGATATTAATGATATAGTTTTTCTTTTGCCGATTTTATAATGGATTATTGTAACAATGAGTAGAGAGCAGTTTCTTTTTCCGTAAATGCAATTCGCCCTAAAATTACGCATTAACAGCTTTACTACACTTCCAAAAAAAAAAAAAAAAAAAAAAAAAAAAAAAAAAACTATGACATCGACGCTAAGGGTTTCCGCTTTCCTTCTGTTTTTTTTTTTTTTTTCTCTCCGGCAATTTAACAATTGCTCTGTCAACTAATTCATAACTGAGTGCTTATCGTACCCTATTTGACTAAGCATTTAAGTGATCTTGATTCACATTTTTCAGATCCTATCCTTCTATCTCTCTCTTACTTATTTCTTTTTTTTTTTTTCTCTTCCTCTCTCTATCAACATCTCCTCTTCTGCTTTTTTTTCTTTCTCCACTAAATCTGTTTGTTATACAATACATACATACATACATACATACATATATTATTGTTAATGTTGTCCATAGAACACAACACAACAACGGAGTTCACGACTATGAATTTTGCAACATTGTTTTTTTTTTTTGTTTATTTTTTTTATATTTTTTTTTTAGCAGACATACAGTCTCAGTACTTTCAGTTTCAGGGTAACTTAATACGTATTGTAATTGCAGTGCAATGAAGCGCAATTTCTAACAATGTAACAAAAAAAGAAACTTAAAAGAAAAAAAAAGTAGACCCACTAGATTTTTCATTGGCGATAAGCTACCTTTTTTGTGTACATTGCTTATATAGGAAAATGAAATATTTATATGTATATAAGTGTATGTATGAGTGTGTGTGTGTGTGTGCATATATACCGCTGTGTACAATGCATAGTAATAGGAGGGGTGAAGGGCTTTCACATGCAAATATTTTATATAAGTATGTATAACAAATGCATATGCAAGTAAGTACAGAGGGCAACGTCAGACCATTTTCGAACAAAACATGGCTGCGTAACCATTATTATCAGAGCAAGATCACAGTTCTCCAATGTCTCTCTCATTTATGCATTTCTCGTATCTCTGATTATATACCAAAATATTTGTAATTTAACATAAGATAATAACGTATCACTTTTTTTTTTTTCCACTCTATAGTCATGAAAGTCTGTTAAGTTGCCTACACCTTTTGCAGAGACTTAAGGAAATCTATCGTAAAATATGAATAAAATATAATCTGCCGCGCTTTTGTAATGAATTCATCCAATTTTGACACTTCCGCAGTGCCCTGTGCTTCCTGCTGTCAGAATGTCTTTTTATTTACTTTCAAAAAATGGAAACTAAAGAAATTGCTAAAGTGTTTTTAACGGCATACGAGCTAAACATTGGGTAGCCACCGTCTGACCCTTACTTACTTACCCTGACTGTATTTGAAAAAGAACTGTATTTGAAAAGAACTCAACTCATCGTTTAGTCATTTCTGAAACGAATTTTCAGATAACTTTAATAAATATGTCGGCAAAATTTTGATTCCGACGTAGAAGGCTCGTAAGATTTTGATGAGACCATGTTTGTGAGATCTATTTTCCATTTTCTAATCTCTATGTACAACTGTCCGAATTTTGTAAACTTCTGAGAACTCCATCAGACGAGAAATCTGTCAAACGGAACTCAATTTCTTTATTGGAAGATGGGGCTACAGACAGAAAGAATGAAGACAATAAAGTGGCAGTACAAATAGAAGGACAGACACACAAGAACAAAGAAAACAGACGTAGAAACGTAGAGGCAGATGAGCGGTTAGAGGGCAGAATGGTGGAAAGGTAGAATAACAGATGAATGATCGGGTGGAAATAAGGTCGCAAACAAACTAGTAGTGGAGTATGTAGTGTAAAGAAAAAACACAGAAAACAAGAAATGAAAAACGAAGGACGGGTGAACGAACACAAAAACAAGCAGGAATGGACGGATGAAACGTAGAGATATAGAAGAGTAAATTTAATGACTTAAACTGAACCGAAGGTCAACTGGCATGACGTAAAGACCTTTGGATAAATGAAACAAAGTTCCATAGAATAAAAAGACAAAGTATTAGTCTGATGGCCAGAAGATATAGTAATGGCAAAAAAGATTGTCGGGCGGCCAGTCAAAAAACCAAGTGAACCAGTTTGGAGACAATGTGATAAAAAGACCGATAAGTAGAAGAAGATGTGGAAGAACAGAAAGCTGGTTTTCAATATATAATTCCCTACCTGTTTTGTTTTGTTTTACCTAGACGGACAGAAGAATAAAACAACAAAGGGACGGATGGCGGTTGAATATATCGAAAGCCGATCGGATCGCGAACTAAAAGGGAACTAAAAGGGATAAACACCCAGCCACACGGGAGAATGGGGATTAAACTGACTATAGAAAATTCATATATAGTTCCTCCGCCATCTCTCGGTAATGATTGTCAAACACACTTACTTTGTTTAATGCTTCATACAATTATTTCCCCTCCTCTCCCATACAAATTTGCATTCAATAGAAAATCCGACCTGTGGCGTATATTTCCCAATCTTGCAACTTCGACGATGTCAACAGCACAGCGAACATTTATGAATTATGTTGGAATTCCAAGTCGGTTAAATATAAAAATGTTCGGCAGAAATTTCAACGATGAAGCCTTAGAAAATGCGACTTCCCTATCTACGATATCTAACCTTTAACTTAACTAATAATGACGTACGGGAATTAGAAATTTACTGAAGACTTCACCAATATCCTCATGGTTACGTGAATATCTTTAGTTGCTATCGATGAGTTCTTAATTAAAAGCAAGAGAAATCGCAAAAAGTGCACGGGTTAAGCACAATCTGGACTTAGTATATATACATCCTGGTAGACAAACGAACAACAATAATTTTGATAAATTCCCTGAACGAAAATGCAATCTTTTCAGTATAAGCAAATATTACTTTAGTAGAAAATCCCTTTGCGGCACTTTAACAATCTTTGTTCAAATCTCTGATAGAGATCTTAACTAAATTTATTATAATTTACTTAGTCGTGACTATCAATTATTGAACGTAGTTTTATTTATTTGCTGACTTAGGTTAATCGGCCTCTGACGATGAAGAAGGAAGGCATCCAGACACGTAACCGTAAACTCTCTTCAAAATCAAAAAAGAAAAAAGGTCTTGGAGGCGGCTGCTTGCCAATGGGTGGTCACCTAGGTATGGGAGATTTTAAGCCTTTAGATCCTTCGAAAGGTTTCGGTGGCGGTTTTACCGCTTCAATGGGTAAGTTTACATTTCAAAGTCACAATAAATACATTTACGTATGTATGCATTTTTATTAAAAGCTGTTTGCATGAATGTAAAAAAAAAAAAAATTGGAATTTTTTTCAATCTTTAATATATTGTTGTTATTGCTTTTAAATATTTCCAGCACAACACGGCCATCTTTCCAGTGGTTTACATCCGGCACATGCGCATATGCACGGCGGTTGGTATACTGGCGGCATGGGAGCATTAAGTGCCTCTAGCGGTCTACAAGGTGGTTTCTCAACAGCTGGCTCATTGGGCGGTGCTGTTGTTCCTCACTCTCAGCCTTATCATTTAGGTTTGGGCTCAATGGTATGTACAAGCAATCACTTAATAAATTAAAAGTCATAAAAATCTTTCTCGACATGCTTGCTCGTATCATTTTTTTTACATATAGATATTTATAGATAAATATATGCGAGTACATATCTCCATATAATAAAAATGAGCTCTATTAAAATAAACGAATAATATCGGTTTTTATTACTGTTTTATAGGGCACTTGGCGCACAGATTATACGTGATGGAGTGGTAATAACTTAAATAATAATCTATTTAATTGAGTCGCAGAAACAAACAATGTTTCACACAAATCACACAATTGTCAGAGCAAACCATTTTTATCAAATCTTCCTGATAGACTTTTCATTGGATTGACGACATCCAAACTGCGTTCCTAACTGCGTTCAGTTATTATCATCAATGTGGTGGTATTTCATATGCAACACAAACGTTTCCACATAATCATGTGCAATTTTTTTAAATATATATTTTATTTAATTTTATTTTTTTTTTTTTTTTCATTTTTCTTATATAAATATATATAAAAATATTTATGTACATACATACATGTGCACATATGTGTGCACACATCTGCATATGAATTTATGAAAAAAAAAAAAAAGAGAAGAAAAAAAAACGGAAAAATTGTTTTCATTATTGCAAAACGTTTACTAAATGTATTTAAAAAACAGAAAAAGAAAAACGAGAAAAAAAATGCCATAAATCAAAAAACCATGAATTTATTTGAAATCTACTGTAAATACAATAATAATAAAAAAAAAAACAAAAAAAAAAAACAAATGAAATGAAATGAAAAAACCAACACTTATGTATATTTTAGTTAAATTTTATTTAAAACACAAAGAGAAAAACTGAATAAAAAAAATTAGACTAAAAAGGAATTGTAAATAACTGTACTGTACTGAAGTATATATATATATATATATGTATATGTATGTGTATATGTGACACAACCACGCCTACTTTTATTAATTTTGTACAAAACAAGAAAAACAAAAGAAGAAATACAAAAACACAAAAAACAAAACAGTCGGCATTAAAAACGATAAAACGTCCAACTATTTAACAAACAAAACAGAGAAACGAAAGTGCATCGATTGCAGTTGCCAAAGCTCAGATACGTTTCACACAAGAAGAAGAAGAGAATTTCTGCAAAAGTTCAAATGCAAATAGTCGACGACAGCCTATAAATATCATTGAAATGAAACTCAAATCGCAGTAAATCTCTCTGCAGCTTGTATGCACAAGCACTGCGACGGGCACACAGTTCACGGTAAAAATAATTGTGATTTTCTTTGAAGCGAAATATATTTTTTTTCTTTTTTTTTGCTTTTCACTTATAACACAATTGCAATTGAGTTTAGCCGGCAGTTGCCGTACTGTTGCTTGAGTGCAGTTTACCTATAAATTAAGATTTTTCGCCTAAAACCGGACAATTTATGACAATTTTCATCTTAATCGATTTCTACTAAATGTAAATGAATAACAGCTGATTACCAACTTGCACAACAGCTGTTCTTATCAATTTCAAGAACAGCTGTTTTCTCAATTGCGAAATAGTAGCGAATAGTAGATGCGACATGCAATAGTCGTGAAAAGTGTGTAATGATTTTAAAACGAAGGTAAAATATCTGTTAGTTTTCCCTAGAAGACGACATTCTTGGCTAAAGGAATTCCTTAAATCGTCGACGATTGGTTATTCCTGTCAATAAGGAAATAGCTACTTTGAACAGGTGGCATTTCAATGCCTTACGTATTCCAAAATTCGATTTAAGCATTAATCCTCAATGCGTATGTTTTAAGTAAGTGCTCTTGCAAAAATTTTATGGTTAATTTTCACTTAAATAGCGATTTGATAGCTGAATGCTTTCCCTGCTGTTACAAGGCTGCTGTTAGTTGCCAGACTATGCTTCTTGAGATTTCATTTACATTTTCTTCATTATCAAAATGCTAAACAAAGTTATCAAGTTGGTAGTTAAAGCCTAAATTAACTGAATTCATTGAAACTTTAGAGGTTAATTTTAACGATAACATTAAAGTTAAGTTAAGAGAATATTAACCCTAACTTTGGCTGAAAGTTGAAATTAAATGCCAGATAGTTTTGAATTTTTAAATTAAATGCTTGTTAACTTCAGCTTTTTAGGGTAACTGCTGTAGTTGAGTTTAATGTAACTTATCAGTTACCGTTAAGTGTAACGTTATCGTTCAAATGAACTGACAGTTAACAGTAACGTTCAAACGGACTAACAGTCAACACTGAATGTAAACAAAAAGTTAATTTTCACTGGAGCTAACAGATAGCTAACAAATAATTTCAACGAGGAATTAACTTTGGTTTGACTTAACTGGCCCGTGAAACTAAAGCTAAGCTGCCCTCATACTAAACTGTAAGTGAAACTTACAGGTTCTAATATGCAACAATTCACTTAACCTGTAAGCAAAATCTTAAATGAACTTTAACTGGAAACTGAGTAAATTCTTCGTCACTTTTGAATGGAAAGTTAAATTGAAAGAACTTTAAGCTTAACTTTATCCAGCCGTTAACTGAAAACTAATTTCAACTGGCATTTAAGGTTAACGTTAAATACTTTAACGATACTTTATAGCGTACTAGCAGCTTGAAAATGATTAAGTTATTTAGCGTTTTACAGCAAAGGAAGACGCTAATCGAAAATTTAGAAAGTGAAGATAGCTTTAATCTGCAGTTAAAGCTTTATTTAAAAGTTGAGCGAGCTAATTTCAAGGTCACTCATTTAGAAACCATATGAGCCAATGAGTTACATTAAAGGCTTTCGACTATAACTAGCGAAAATTTAGAAGATTTTTTTAAAATCCAAGTGAAACGAAAAAAGAAATATTTTGCTTCAGAAGAGACTATCACACCCACTGTAAATTTATGATCACCTCTACCTAACTATCACAGATAAGTGCATATTGATGTTTAAAACAGAAAATTTTATATCCATCGTAGACGATTGCAAACCAATTTTGAGACTTCTTTTCCTGACACACATCTTCATCATCATCTTCTTGCTTGCCCGCCCACCACCTACCACCATGTCAAGTATTTACATTTCTAAATTTATGTATATATATATATATATATATATATAGTAAGCATGCAATAAGAATTTCATCTATTAACTGCCTGTAACTTATACGCAATGATGCTCACAACGTTCGCTTTGTCCTAACGCTATTCAGCGAGCTCACTGCTAGTTTAATATAATTCACAACTTAATTCCTCGTCCGAGCTTCTTTTCCCATTGGGATTCTCTTCACATAACGTTTATGTTAAAAGAACACAACAGTTTTTGTAGTGCCCAGAATCACGCGATGGACAACTCATAACCCATAAAAGACCGTCGTGGTTAATGCGAATAATGATTTGCTTGTTCGACAATATCGTGCACAGTTTTTTAACCATGACATCGGTATAAACATATTTTTCTGATGGTGGATATAATAAAATTCTGTAAATTCTAGAGATATGCACTTCATTTTTATACACTTGAAAATAAAAATGTTTGTAATGAATGCGAGTGTCATCGTTTATTAAAATTTGTAAATTTATTTATTGTAATTATAAAAAAGTGTAATTGAAAAATATGCGCTCATTGCAGAAAAGGAAAAACAGAGCCTATAATATCGTTTATAACTAAATAAGAAAAAAAAAATTACATAATTGTAGTCACACGTTAAAACCTAAAAAATAAAAAAACTATTGTAAAAAAATTCATTTAATTTAAAAGCAATCACAAAACAAAATATTTAAGTTTATCTTTATTAAAGAAAAAAGAAATAGACGAAGTATTAAAATATAAAATAAAAATAAATCAAATTTTAAAAAAAATTTCAAACTTCATTTATTTAACGGCGAAAATGTGAAAATTAAAAGGGGAAAATTACATAATGTACAGGCCTATGTCCATCCAGTGAGTCAGTGCCGTAGAGAATTCACCTCACCGCAAGATCACATAGAGTTCTATCGAACCGAATCAGAAATCTAAGCATCCAATTTGATCTCCGTATCTCTGCAAATTTCAACGGCAGGCCTAATTGACCGAAAAGCGCTCGATTTTCCGATAGGGTTCAAGTGGTAGTAATGAAATTTTAATCGTTTTAAAAAGTGTTCTTAATGTCGACCATTATTAACAATTTGCCGTTTGTCGTCGATGTCATCTAACCCATCTGAATGTTCAGACAACTCTAGTTTATATTCAAGATAACTTTGCTATCCGGTAAACATCGTAAGTTGTTGCGAAACTATATGAAAAATTATGGTTTTCTTTTGTGTTTTCACTTCTGTGATCGAATCACACGGATAATTAGCGAAATTCAACCAAGATATTTGTGTCAGGTTTGGAAATTTTGAAAAGTCGGTTAAAATGCACCTGGACGGTCGGGAGCTTATACGGAGAGTTTGATAGATAGAAGTGTAAAAAATAGGACGGGTTTAACAACACAAATGCACACACAAAAGAACGAACAAAGGGAAGATAAGCGAACACCCAGCTGAACAAACACAGGGACAGAGGCATAGACATATAGAGGATGAAAGTGATAAGCGAGATCGGGGATGCATAGAAGGAAGGACGATGCATGGATCACGGTTGCGAGCGAATCAGTGATGCGTACGTAGGGTTGCATAGTTATCAGGTTTGCGTTCAAATCAGCATTACGGACGTATAATAGTGCGAAAGGATTGAAAGACGGACGAATAGCTGAGCAGAAAAAATGGGCTGACAAGCGACGGAAAGACAAAAGCCTGACCATACAGATGAATGAACAGACAGCAAAATAACCAGCATTGAGGCACAATAATCTAAATAAGTTGATGTGCTAGCGGTAAATAGTTCGATATTTTTCATCGGGTATTACACTACGGAGAGAACTATGAAAGAATGAACAAATGAGAAATGCAAGAACTAAAAGTATCCGCCTAGAAGTGTAGAAGTTTGGACGCACAGCGGGACAGACAGGCAAATAAACAAAACAAGCAAATGAACGGATTAGACAATAGACGTTCAGAGGGGCATATAAAAGAAACACGGGCCAAAATATATTACATTTCGTACGGTCCTCAATGGGAAGACTTCCTTTGGTTTACAGGTTTACAGGTGAGTGAAAGCTCCGCCTTCCCAAAGTAATGTATAATCTTTACGCTATTATTTTAACGGCCATCGTAACCGAACAAAAACAGGCAAAATTTTAGATTGACAATGCGATTACTGATCTTGTAGATATCGTGGATATTAGTTTACTTAGGTATTTAATTTTTTTTGGGCTTCTGCACGGGTCGTAATTTCCCTACGCATCATCTGAGAAACATGAGTAGCGCGAATGCTGATTCATGCAGATGACACAACCTATGTGAATGCGAGACTATCTGCAGAATCAAATGTTTGCAAGCACTTCATAGCGACACACAGGCACGGTCTGGTGCTCTGAAACAAAGAAGGCGGCGTAATGATAATAAGAAATCCTTTAACCTATGGTAAAAATCATAAAGGAAACTGAGGCAAACATCAGCGGGACGATCAATGGGTTTCTATAGGAAAAATGGCTGCTGCGTTGTCATAATTCTTCGAAAGTTTTTTAATTACCTCGACAAAATGTACGAAAATGCATGCAAAAATGTTGTTTCAATAAATTAATTGGACTTTCAAAAATAAATTCCGCGAAATTACCTATAATTTCGTACTCGCAAGATAGCAAAAGCAAGTTCTCTTTGTTCGCGTACAAAAAGTGCATATAATTGTTCAATTTTAGATTTCTTAACTCTGTAATAAATGTTGATTTGGAACTAATTGCTACCCCAACTTAATTGACTGTTATGATCACGCAAGCCAAGTTTTCAAGTCATTATATGCGCACTTTTAAATAGAACCCAACTGATATTCTAGTCAGTTATTTATATAATTTTTTTCATCGTTGCCGGATCTTTGACAAACTCAAAGGAGCAAAAGTGGATCCGGAGATCAAATTCATATAATCTTATCTTAGGAGTGTTCCTCTTTCCCGACTACTTAGGTAGCGTTCCACAGGCCTAGTTTTATCAAAACACAAATCTTAACTTTTAATGCATCTCAGCTCTGCCTTTTTTTTAGACCTATACGCTCAGGTTTATTTATTTTAATTTGCTATTTGATGGCCCCAGAAATATGTCTATGGAAACAATTGAAAAATATTGAAAAAATTGAAAAAAAGCTTCTATGAAATTTTCTCTCTCTGCAGTATGCATGCATGCAAGTGCAGGTGAGGCGGATACGATTAGAGTCATTTCAATAATTAAATTCTTATTATATGAATTCGGTCCACAGATTGTAATAGTCATGTGTAAACATCAAACGGAAGTCAGTAGAGATAGATGTTTTTTTTTTTTTTTTTGATTTGCTAATGCACTCCAAAATGGAACATTTGCACGAAATCGTATACATTTTCAAGCACTTTTACGGCAAAGTCACGTAAGGTGGGTGCACAACAATGCACAATAAAAATTTTCCAATTAAATGACTGCAAATACACTATAAACACTCTTGTGGCTTCAATTTGTTTTTTTTTTTTGGCAAATAATTATTAAATTAAATAAATTAATTTTTTGCATATTTTTTCGGACAGAAATTGCCAGATAACCTTTCGTACAGCAATTATGTAACAATGTGTTAGATATGCGTGCGAACATACGTACATATTGTGCCACATAAAAAAAGAGTCATAGGATCAGAATTTTTAATTTATTTCATTCGATGGAGAAAATTATATATCGCTCGCTCATCACAGTCAAGATTTTCCAGCGAAGGTAAACGTTGCTATGCACCTTCAGAATTTTCTCTGCCCAATTCCTAAGGAAATGGCAGTTCACCCGAATTAATTTCTTTCGACCCAATGATCGTGGATTCACATCTTTAATTGGGTAGCGTTTTCAATACAAGCGAGCATATGATCTAAATATACATTTTCTTGATTGCTGTTGGATTCTGAGTGAATTTTATCGAACTCTTGCTTCCATTTATTCATCTTCTTTTTGAATTCCTCAAGATTCTTAGTCAATTCATCCACCTTCCCGTCAGCCTACAATTCCCTAAAATTCTAATCGAATGGATTCAAGTCTCGCAATGCATTTACTCACTGCGCCGCCTATTTTTTGCTCAGAAAAGTGAGAGATAAAAAAACTGGGTTGGGCAGTTGATAAAATTGAAAAGTAAAATAATAGAAAATATATTTCTTTGCTCCGATTTTTAAAACGCGCATACAAATCTGTTAAAGTAAATCTAATATCTGTGGAGAAGTTCGATTACATACAAGCCATAGAAAATAACGGCCTGAAACGCCTTGCACTGACTCAAGGACTAACTTTTCTTCGGAAATATGCTTTTATTCTAATATCCGTTAAATTTTAAAAACAATTTGTATGAAAACAAATGTGAAATAAAATTTGCAAAATTAAGCAATCGTTTTGATAATCATCAGGTTGGCAAAAAGTCAATTTCAAAAAAAGATTTCAAAAGCTATTCACTATAGTTCCTGGGCAAGTTTAGCAACAAGTGGCCAAAGAATGGCATTTTCATTCATCGTTGGAAGCAAAGCCGACAATTAGGACATGATGAAGCAGCATCACCCACCAACAGCCTCTGACTATGTTTGGTGGGCTTTGGGAGCAGACTTCTTCAAATTAATAACAAATGTAATGAATTTGGAAGAAGAAGAATTTTGAGCGCTCCATGATTAGCGTCAGCATGCGGCGAATAAATCAATAATAGAAAAATGAAAAGCTGTTACTTTATGTAGAGGAAGATGGTGTTGATCTTCTTCTTGAATTCAACCGTTGTGTACACCAGTATTTTCCATTATTTTATCATTTTTACTTGTAGAAGACGCTGATCAAAATTTTTGCAAACAACTAATACATCTATGTATATATATACATATATATATATATGCGTGTGTACGTGAATTTGTATACATAAATGAAAGGATAGGTACTGTTGTGTTTGAATTAAACTCAGTATAATTTTTATATAATCTGTTATTATGTTTTTTTTGTGTGCATTTATGTTTATATATAATGGAAGAATTGCAAGAAAAGCAATAAAATCGATATAAACTAATTTCGTTTACATGAGGAAAAGCAATTATAAATAAATTCAGCAAATTGCAATTAAATTAATTAATAATAAAATTACGTATATTCTCACACTAGCATATCTATATAATGACACGCATAACCACAAACAAAACAATACCGAATGGAGAACAATACGTATTATTGTTTTAAATTGCATGTATGCTGCCAGAAAAGTACATACATAACTATTTATTATAAATGTATGTGTATTTGCCAATGTGTGTATGTGTGTGTGTGTGTGTGAGCATTACATTTTACCTTAACTTGAAACAATTGGTAATTTAATTTCATTAGAATAATATCCAATTATAGCGATGAGTTGAATTATTTCATTCATTCTTATCGGTAACGAGCAATCAACTGCACAGGAACACAAGCAGAAATACATACAACTTGTACAGTTATTGTCATCGAAAAATAATTAGTGTTATTATTATAATACAAGACTTACTTACGTTCACATTTGCACACGCAAAGCAATCGCATTAAAATCAAATTCTGGACACATCAGCATACAAAATGATGTTTGTTGAGTGTTTTCTCTCTGAAGATGGTCAACGCAAACTCTATTATCGTAATTGAACGAAAACCTTTATGAATGCATATAAGATTAGAGGACTACGTAAGCAAATGTAACACTAGTGTAAAGAAATCTTTCTCATTTCATTTTCCAGTTCCCCTATAGCCGGGCGATGGGGGCAAACTAGTTTCGGCATTCGTTTGGAACGCTTAGAAGCATGCTTTCAAAAAAAATAAGATATCGCCCTTGACAGTGAAAAGAAAAAAAGACTTAGAAAAGAATGTCAGGCTATCAACTCATACGCATGGATTGTTTATTTTTCTGTCCTTATATTCATTCTCTCACCTATCGGCTTTTCATACGTATATTGTCTTATCCGTCGGTCTTTCAATTCCCATGTGTGCTCTCAATCGTCTAACCGTTAACCCATACATCGATCAATCTACCCAGAGGACTATAAATACTGTGAGGACCCAAAGTCGTACCCTCGTTTTGGCCTCACGGACTCTCCGTCTCTGGGGAGGGGAAGTGCTAAAATAAGAATAGCTTAAGATAGAATAAGTAATAGCTTAGGAATAGATTAGTAATAGAATAAGTAATAGCTTAGGAACAGATTAGGAATAGAATAAGAAATAGTTTAGGAATAGATTAGGGATAGCATAAGATAGAATAAGTATAGGTTACGAGTAGGTTAGAGAAAGTTAGTTTTAGGCAGTCAATGCTGGGCTCTCGGGTCGGCAAGAAGTCGAAGTTTGGCTCTCGAGCCAGTCAGTTGAAGTTAAGCTCAATTTACAAACTCTGAATTAAATTCGCTAAATGTAATCAACTAATAAAAAGAACGATCAAGTCGCTGCGAATATAAATTTTCTTGTGTTTTTCCTTCCCTGGGCCGCTGAGCTGCCCCAGCCTAAGGAAAGGGACGAAACGTCCTCACAATACATATAATAATGGATAAAGCAAAGGCAACAATAGGATCCATAGGTTCCGTAGAAGACAATTTTTGATCAATAGCGGAGCAAATTTATATTGAAAAGATATTTTTATATCAATCGA
>KK502714.1:28471-111438 GCA_000688735.1 Glossina austeni | reverse complement strand
AATACAACAAATGTAAAACACAATCAGGCTTGTTGATCTAATAAAATGTTCGCAATTGCCAGCAATGAAACCCCAATTGCAGATCTGCTTCGTTGATTTTCGCATACAGTAACCACCAACAACCAGGTAGGTGCACTATCGCGAAATAATACACGCGCATACAAATTCACACATATAAGCACACATATATATATATATATATATATATATATATATATATATATATATATATATATATACTATACATATTGCATCTAAAACTTTGAATAGAGAGAGCGATAGAGTAGTTAAGTAAGAAAATGAACGAGACGGAGATGATGAAGAAAAAGAAAATAAAAAGAAAAGAGAAGAAAAGAAAAAAGATTCTTTCTTGTTTAGCATAGACTTAGTTAAAGATTGTCTGTGTGTGTCTGCAATTACTGGAAAATGGAGAAAATGTAAGAGTTGAAAATACTCATCGACATTATAACAGCAAAAGTTAAGCTCAATTCCAATGAAGTTGAAATTCTGCGAATTCAACTTGTAAAAGATGTTCATTGTGAGCAACAATGGTTGGCTGGTGATGCAGCCGTAATAGCAACAACGACGGTTATAGCATATCAAGTCGTCGAGGTGCCTTACTGAATGCCAGATGTGCTGATGTCGTTGGGAACACCAGAACGAACGCACACACACACACATATGCACACACACAGACGCACACACACGCGCGCGCCCGGGCATACACATAGAAATCCAAACACCACAACAGTGAATACCACAACAGCGGACAAGGATACTAACTCATATTTACAAAAATATCAAAAATCTTCGAAATATCATAAGTTTGATAAACCGTTTGTTGCTTAATTCCTGGCTAATAAGCAAAAGCTTTAATAATAATATTGACACTAAAAAGAAAGAAATCAATAAATAAATAAATAATAAATAATAAGAAACCTTAAGTCCAATGGAGAGAAGAATTTCTTAGAAGAAGAAATTTCTTAAATGCGATCTTTAGCACATAAGTAATGGATAGTAATGGATAGTATTTCCAGAAGCCAGCTTCTACCGATCTGTTATTACAGGGTATATTAATATAATAACGTCGTCGCATTGGCTAGGTAGCTTAATGGTTGGCTTATTGGATACTTGGTTGTTAGTTGATTTACTGATTCAAGCTAACACATGCATGCATGCCTGAATCATGTAACCCCGATACGACTTTTGAGCGTCTAATGTTTCCTTTTATTCTGCTGGAGTTCGTTTGTTTTTTGCTTTTCTTTTCTTTTCATTTTTTTTATTTTTCTACTTCTTAACAAGAATCGCTGCTTTTATGACACAACTTGACTACATGCATACATTCGAACATGCGTTAAAGCGAATAAAGGAATTTTTGGTGTATCGAACTCAGATTAGACCCCAAGCAGTCTGCATTCATGATCGTTACTACTGAAAAACTACATTGGGAAGTACACAACAAATCATAACTGATTTATATTTTATGTTATGAAATTCATTGTTCCTGAATCTGCTTTTCATGATTTCGCGCTTAAAACATATTTTTATAATAATTAAGTTTTGTTTTTCTTTTAAATATTTTTCTCTTTTCTAGGATTATCTTATCCATCATCGTCTCTGATACGAGAACATTCTTAACAAAAACAAATTGAATGTGATATCCTTTCCAGGACGACTGCTTAACTCAACGTCGCTTTATTAAGATGAATTTTCTCTTGCAAATAGCTTGGGATATAATTTGCTTCAAATTTTTAGCCTAACACTAAAGCGATTGCTGCTTATGAATACAAGTTACGGACGATAAGATTTTGAAACTTTCTTTCTTTGAAACCTGTTAAGTTCGCGTTGCGAATATTTACCAGAAGTCAGGCTTTCAGAACACAATTCGACGATTATCAGATACTCAACATTAGATAGCAAACAGAAAAGCAAACAGGTCGATAAATAGTGAAACGAGCAGGTGTATGTGCAGACAAATAAATGAACGGGCAGAGAAAGATAAGGACAAACGGATACACGGGCACACAGATGGTTAAAACCATGGACATACAAACGCGAACAAGTACGAACAAACGGAAGGGCGAGAACGGGACAAAGGGACGGACGAGTAAACAGGTGCACAGACTAGGGGGCAATCGAAAGAACAGGCAAAGCACAACGGGCTGAGCAGTCAATTGATCGAAAAATGAGCATCCGTGCAAATGGCTGGGTAGATAGCCGGATAAGACAACCAAGAAATGTATGTTAAAGAGATTTTTACTGAAAATTACAAAATGTTAAAAATTTATGGTCGGGAAATGTCGAGTATTGCATATCCTGTGCTATTGTACCTAATCATCATCTTAACTCCTTATAAAATGTCGAAAATTATTGCGGGCCGTTTGCGGGCATACAAACGCTTGTAGCCAAATATACTTTAGAGAAATTCGACAGACGTATCTGACTGGACGAAAGTTACTGTAGCTTTGCTTTTAGAATCTCATCGTTAGAAAAACAAAACAAAAATAAGCAACTGCTTAGGAAAATTAAAAAGACACTTTCATCCGGATCGATAAAGGATATCATAAGTTCGGGGACTTTCGAGAAACTAAAGTATGAAAAACTTCTTTGTTATTGTTATCACAGACTATTACAACGCCTCCTTTAGGGAACTGTATACGAGTACAGGACAACACAAGGCAGCGCAGAACTTGCTATATCCATTACCTCTCACTATAGCTCATCTAAATGTCAGTTTCAACCGCAGGAATATAAGCAACCAACAAAGACGCGCGAATTCTTCTTTTTTATTTATAAGAATATTCGATCATCCTTCAGATCAGAGAGAAAGGACTGTAATACTACGTCTTCTTCTTATTCACTCCCTTCCTCTCTCTCTCTCTCTGTCTGCTGCATTTAAAAACGTTGAACTTATCTACATTCAGAGAAATGACGTTGTAAACTAAGTTGAGAAAAGCATTGCATACGAAATACGATAATTAGGTAGGATTTGATAACTTGTCACTTTAATAAAAGGCGTGGAAATGTAAGGCTGCACACTGTTATTAAACTTATTATTATATATATTTAAAGCGATCAATATCGGTAAATATCGATCAGTACCAGTTTATCATAATTAGTTAATCGCTTACAAGAAAATCATGTGCTAATAACTGGTAATGATGGATCATCAATGCTATCAAAAGGAAATTCAAGGTCTCTTGTCCCATAGACGTTACGCATTCAATCGGTCTCTACTGACAAAATGCCCAAATAAGTTATAAGTAAAAAAACAATTTACTTTTGTGAGAAATATTTATAAACGAATACTAACGTAAATATATACGTACGTACGTACGTACGGACATACGGACATACATACTCTTATTGGAGAGTAAAAAAAATGCTTATCTTAATCTTTATACTTGGTTACACGCGGCCGGTAATTGCGGTAATGCAACAACGACAACAATAACTTCGACAAGGTATACGTACCACCCCTACTCAGAATTACGGCCGCCAAATTTGCTGCAGCTACTACTAAACAACATAAGTATGCACATTTATATGTTCCTTAACAAACGTATTGCTTGACTACTCTCCGCATAGCAAAAGGTGGCAAATTTGTGCAGGTAAAAGCACTCAAAATAGCTCCAGGTCACCAAATACAATGGATAAAAGTCAGTGTAACTCTTTTTCATTTCCGATATGCAAGTACGTACTTACAAGCATAAATGAACATACATACATACATTACACATACACGTATGCGTGTAAGTGTCGTCTTATATCGACGACTTAGAAGCTCTCGATTCCCTTATTTGGTCTTTACATTTGTAACACTTCAAAACACTTAACAAAGACCACACAAAATGTCTATATGTCCTGACTAAGCACGAAATGTTAAATCGATTTGGCAATATCTGTCCGTCTGTTAATTTGTCAATGACCGCAAGGAATTTAAATATTGAGGTAAGGCTTCACGGAGATACTCTCTTTCATTCCGTTCGTAGAGATGTTTTAGATGAAAATTAATCAAGCAACAAGAGCGGTCGGAAAGGTGGGCAGGAGAAAGGAACAATAAACAGGCGGTGAACTGCGGTGAACAGGTAGATTGTAGACAGAATGGGCAATCACTTAGTCGAGAAACGAAATTGCGAACTAAGGTAAAGAACGGAGAAGTGTACAGAGGAAGAGAGATTAGCAAAATTTACTGATAAACCGGAGAATGGTCAGGTGAACGAAAAGCGAACAAAAAAATTGGAAGGAAGGTTGCATAGCAATGGCAAAACAAAGCTTATGAGAGAGAGGATTCAAGAAGAGAGAATAATAAAGTGGACGAGAGTAGAGAATATGACCATCGACATGAGTGAAAGTGGTGAAGATACATATAAAGGGACATGGAAGCAGACAAATGAACGCGGAAATTAAAGAATAGACACGAAACGGTGGCTATAACGAATGGAGAATGAAAAAAACACATAGCTCAAGCAAAAGTCACGGCGGCGGACGGAGAGACAAGAGCGAAAACGATCCGATGAAAGCTAGATAGAAGAATAGATAGAAGAACAACAGGTCGCCTTGGCTATTGAGGAGAAGGAAGATCAAACGATATGGCACATCAAAGGCGTGGGAAAACCCATACCCAGAAGAGTAGGCGAACGTATCTAAATTGGTTAGAATCTCAAGTTAATCACGAATGTTCGCAATTTATCTGCTGCAATACTTACCGTTGTTACCATCGGGATGCTTTACTTAACATTCCCCATCTATAGGTGGTTAATGTTAAGACGACGTTTTCGTTGACTTATACATACAAACTATTCATAGCGTTGTCCCATTGTATTTTTTTATAAACATGCATTAAACGAAGCTGACTTATATTTGGAAATTAGTCAGTGGATATTCAAGATTTTCTCCCTAAGGCGATTATTAATTTTATGTTCACCTCGAAAAAAAACGGATTAATGTTGTCATTCCATGAAATGTATATGAAGCTGTTGTTAACTTGTAATTACAGTCGATCTGCCGAAGTCTTTGAATCGATTTAATCATAGGAGTCCGTCGGTCAGTTTTTAAAATTCCAAAGTATGACCTTTTAAATGAGTTTTTCAGTTTGAAACGAATCTGCAAGAATCACCTTTGGTTAGCTTGAAGTTCAGAATAGTCTTTCAAAAAATCTACATGTTACTCTAAACGTAAAATTCAATTAATCTTTAAGCTAAAATATTCACTTTATCTTTGCTCATTATAATCTTAAAAATATACGTAAATGCAATAATGAAATAAATGAAGAATACTTCTGTAGCATCTGGGAGCCACTTTCTATGACTTCCAACATTAAATATTAACCAAAAGATCTTTTGCGTTTTTGAAGACGTTCCCATTTCCAAGTCGAATATACATCAACACTATTCCCACTTTCCATCCTTCTCTATTTATAGTTAATCTTGGTGGACAATGTGTTCACATGGGTAGGGGCCTTTCGCTCTGAGTGACAGATACAAAAATTCTGCTCCTTCTGTTCATTATAAGGTTTGTATATATAAATTGCTTAAACAGCGAACTGCTAGAAGATTCTAAATACGTTACATTCTCAAGCAAAACGTAAAACTACTCAGCGTCATAAAATATGGGGCAAAGAGGCATGTGGTAAATACGTTACAATTCCGACGCTACTCAATGTGCAACGCATTCTCAAAAATAAATTGTTTAACTATTATATCATAACATATATAGAGAGAGAGAGGTGTCTTCCTAATTTACCACCAATTCATTTGTGAAGATCATAGAAAAGGTAATCCGCTTTGCGATCATTGCGAAAATTGAAAACAAAAATAAATGAAATTAAAAAAATAGAAACCCAACAAACCTAACAACAATCGTATTGCGGTATTTGACGCAATTATAAAAATCAAAATCAATTTTACGCATGAGACAACCGTAATTGATCCGATACATAAGCCGCTTTTTAAATGCGATTGTTGAACGTTGACGTTTTTGATTTTCATTTATGCTTCACTTTTTATTTATCTAAGAGATTTTCGCTGTTCAAGTACTTAAGTTCTAAAAAAGGGAATTTGCTGATAAATCAGAGAGAGAAGAGAGAAGAGAGCAATAAGTTTTGAGCTTAGCAGAGTCCAGGTGCACTATTGACCCGTGAGCGTTACTTACTAAACGGCGAACATTCTCCAGTACATCATACAGATTAAAACATTAAAGAGACGTATTATACGTGGTTTAAGCCGAGGATATGTTTACAGTCATTTGGGTTTTCTTTTGTTGTGGCGAACGATGCTATAATAAAATAAAAGAAAGCAACCATTAAAGTAGACTAAAAAGAACACGCCTGATACAAAATAACGGGCAAGTAGTTTAACTTGTAGGGAAAGCCTGCATAATGGAATAAGCCTCACCTGTACCCTAAAATAACTTACGCAACAGAGGAAAACTCTTAATGAAATTGTAAAAGTGGGCTTCAAAAATGCTAAGTTCAGCGGTGCCCCCGCTAACTTAAATTGTCTTAAAAAGGAGTCTACAAAATTGTCTCAGCATCGATAGGCTTCGAAACTAGTAAAAGTGTACGCTAAGTACAGCTGAAAAATGCTTCTCATAAGAATGTGTTTGTAAACCCAATACTGAAAGCTTCGAGTTAATGACTGCATAACTAACTAAGTGTAAGCGGTGATACTGCTGAGTTAAATACAGCTATGAAATGCTTTTCAGAAAAATTTTGCTTTCAATTGTGCGAAGCCAATAGCAAAAGTGGGTTTTTATGAGAATCTATGTGTGGACTGTGGCACCGTTAAGCTGCACACACCTGGCATATGTTATTCATAATAATCTTGTTTCGAATAGCACGCAGTCCTGTGATTTAATCAAGAACGATTGGGTGTCCGTACAAAGGACTAGCGGTCAAGTTTCTTAATTCCCAGGAATCTTGTCTTCTAAATAATACGAAAGACTGTGAGAAAAACCTACCCCTGAATTTACGGCATGAAGTCTCTCTAAAGGATTCAGCGAACGTATGGACTAAATGACCAGCTTCATGTAAGGAAAAATGCCGTTGAATTCAACCCTCTTGAGGTGGTACTAGGAATTATTCACAGTTGTTACAATTAACTTAAAGTCGTTATAGATGAAAATTGCATAAATTTCAATCGCTAGTCGACGAGGGGAAAGCCCAGGGTCTATGTTGGTCGACTTATAAAGCAAAGATTGTTTAAGAGTAATGCCTAATACTTACTCAAACGAATTCGAGAACCAGACTTAAAGGCTAAATATGTAACTGGATATAAAAGAAAACAGTGCTGAGTTAAATGTGGTTGAACAATATTAAAATCTTAAAAATGTTGCTGAAAATTACTCGCAGATATTTTAATTAATCAAAAGTTGTTATATAGACAAGTCCAACTTTGAGATCGCCATAGACAGACGGATGGCTTAGTTCAAATGTTCGCGCTACTAATTGAATTACGGCCAAGTGGACTTGTTTTTTAAACAAGCAGGTGTAAAAGGGAATTGGGTGTAAGCGAAAGCACTGCCGAGTTAAATGCACACAGACGAACAATCTTAGAAATGCTGCTAGAAATACTTCGTGGCCATTATAGTTAATGAAAAAAGGTTTTAAAAATAAGTTAAAAGTTTCAAGGTTGTGCGAACCCCAGCAAACTAGTGTAGCTTCTTCTACTCTCTAGGGAAAAAGCATAACTTTCTTTGAGGATCATTTGAATTTGTGAAATAGATTTGATGGGGTTAGTAAGTCATATAAAACGCGTGAGAAAATTATATACTCTCTCGACCGAATCTCTTATAGCCATCACAACGGTCCTAACAAAAAAAAGAGGAGAACCAAATTTTGGTGCTCTGTAAAATAAGGTGGGCGCGGTCGACTTTTTCAATTTTTAGAATAAAAGTAGAAATTTGTATGGGATACTGTGTTGCGCTTTACGAGTAAAAAGCAAAAAACATGCAAATCAAAGATGTTCTGTTGTTTTGAGATGTTTTGTTACATATACGCGGGAGCATATTAATGTTCTTTGAAAACTTTAGATGATTTTCAAACTATTTTGCAAGTTTGTTTGTAGCGATATCTTCACTTTTTGCGAACGGGAGAATATTTACCACGGATACTACACTGTTGCGCAAGCGTACAAATGGTCAGATGAGCGGACGGACGTGCTGAGGTGCTTGTCAAATTTGAGGTTGGCCAGAAATTTATTTACCTTATTGGGTTTTTTAAAACTTAGTTCTGCTCGTTATAAAGCTAATGAAAAACATTAAATTTTGATACACTTTAATATTGGGTAGGCATGGTCAATTTTTGTATTACAGGTACTACAACATCTTTCATAAAATATACGCTCAAATTTTTGCTGCAGTTTATGAGTAATGATCGCAAAACCAAGTTTTTATTGCTTTTGTAGAAACAGAGAGAAATCCTACAAAAAGTCACAACATTTTGGTAGCGGCGGGGGATATTATGCTGTCATTGAACAAAATTGTCCAAATTTACTATCACGTTATGTTATATTTTCCGAGCTTTCATTTTCAACAACAAGGTGACTATTTTTTACCAAACCAAAAGTAATTTCAGTTAATGAAGACTTCCAATGGTTTAAAATAAAAGGTCAAAAGCGTCTCGCTTAATGGTGCAAACATTCTTAATTAGCGTAAGTCAAGTTAGCCACTGAGCGCTCGGTTACGAAAGCTTTGATTTTTTCTTTTTTTCTAATTAATGAAATTTGTAAAAAAAAAAAAAAAAAAAAAAAAATACCTGCATTTTTTTATATAATTTAGCACATTTTGCAAACTGGTCCAACACCAGCACGCTCAACTAATCCATTAAATAAATAAATCTAAACTCAAAGCTTTAATTTTATTATTCCATAAATTATTTTCATTTTATTTATCGTTTTAGACGGATTAGAGCAAGAAAAAAAGAATCGGACAAAAGGGGGAGAGTATGGACGGTATAACGATAAAAATGATAAAATGACGAAAGGGTTATTGGCTACCAATGAACCATTAAATTACTGCAGATACATATACTCGACAAATGTACTCTCCAACGATGCTCCACTTTCGCTAAAGATAACTTTACTGTACAAACTAAAAAATGTTTTTACACGTGCCACCAAAATCCATAGAAGCTTATAAGTAATCCATATTTACACACCTACATACGAATATATAGCATCATATCATGCAAAAAGCAAAACAAAATATCTAAAAAAAAAAATAAATAGCTAAAGAAAGAAAAATAAAATCGCTTAAACCTTAAAGGATGACCATCACTTATGACCCTAAGCAGAGAGATTTCATTCGGGAGGTATTGAACCTTTTTTCGCCTTAAAAATAAATTGAATGGATATTTTCCAATATATATATATATATATATATATATATATATACGTATAAATATGTGTGTGTGTGACGTATTTATATATATCGTATATGGAATCGCAAGTGAATTTATTTTACGTGTTAAGATTTCCCTGCAAACATAACTAAAACTACATTCAAATCATCATTAATATGTGTTCGCATCAATCCAATTAAGATTTGGTTATTTATTGACAATTTAATGCGATATATATCCTAACTTAGAAAATTTATTGTTCAAATGCTTATATATCCGTCTATAATACATTATGGAAAAAGTTCGTGGCGTTTTTCTTCTTTACCGTAACTCTTACAATACTAACCTCATCAAGCCGTACCCAAGGCACATTTCACTCTAATCGAGGAATCGTTGCCAAATCCGAATCAAATCCTTGCAATCACATCCTTGAGGAACTACATATCGACCGAAAAACGTGGCACAAGACTGAATACAAAAAGAAGATCGACGTTTGTGGGCTACATTAAGTAAGAGCAAAAACTGTAATGGACAGAATTTTCCTCTGCGAAATAAAATAAAGCAAATCGAGCGATTTCTAAACAGAATGATAACAAGCGATCAAATTTAGATCAAATTAGAACAATAATGTGTGCAGCGCTCGAAGACAGATGAAGCTTCACAAACGATAGCAAAACCCGAATAATGCTGGACAGACGACTCGTTTCACTCTCTGTTATCAGAAGCTAAAGCGAGAGTTAGTTAATAGGAAAGGCTTCTCTTAATCGTGTAAAGAGAGTCCTTCAGTTCAAGAGAGTCCTTGATTCCTTTTCACCTAGAAATCTTTGAATTTTTAGAGCTATCGATCACTCACGTAAAATGCAAGAACACTATGTTTGAAATGTGACGCCATGAACTTTTTCCCTGACGCGATCTACATATATATGTGGATGTAAATACGTGCCCACTTATACGAAAGCAATCTTCTTCTCATATAAAATGTCAACTCTAATTGAATTTGTGAGATTTGTTCAAATGTGGAGGCAACATATATATATATGAACCTATTACAATATATATAAATATATATATATATATTTATTTATGTGTGTGTACTTTAAATATGCAATACTTACATATACACTCGTTGACGTATCTATACACGTATATGTATTGTATATATTATAAGATCCTTTTGTATGCACACAGATGCAATATTTATGCGATGGGCTTTGATAATAAATATGTCACAAAACGACAGCTGTTGTGGTCGACGATAATTGTTAATGCTGCTGACAATGATATTTCTTCGAACTTATTTAACTAATCAATGAAAAATTGGGAATTGCTTATGCTCGCTGTACAAATTTATGCAATTTTTTTTTTTTTTTTTTTTTTTACTTTTGTCTTTTTCACTTTTTCAATTTGTTTAACGCTTATGTTAAGAAACACTTTTTACATATATTCATGCACTTTTAGATATTTTATGAAATTATTAATATTTTGGTTAAAACATGTGCAGCCAACATAACGTGTACATAAATGTTTTTTTTTTTTTTTTGCCAAGCTATCCATTAATTTGTATAAGTAAAAGTAAACTGTCGGAGAGAGCAATACTCCGCCCTACAGCCAATCAGCTGTCAGTTTAAAATGGGCGTCGATAAAATCTGATCTCTCTTGCTTACCATATGCATGCATATGCATAAACGATCTATAAATAGAAGCACCTGACATTCTATTTAAAACGCCACATTGCATAAAGACGCTAAGACATTAATGAAATATCACTGCGTCGTAACTAATTTTAAGCGAACGGGTGTAAAAGCATTCGTACAGTATAGTATAAAGTATAAAAACCATATTCAGCTTTAGGCTTTAAGCTGAGAATCGTTTACGATTCATTTAAAATTCGATCTATTTCGAGTCTAACGTCGTCTCCGTACAAATCTCACATCACAGCTGCTTCGGGTGGCAGGACGAATATCAATTTCTTAATTTTGAACTTGTTCTTAGTTCACTACGCGTCAGCCAACATATATACACAAGAAGAAGAAGAAGAAGAATACACAAACGATCGAAAGGACCGGGCGCACTTCAACACGAATGCCTGACAAAGACAAGAACAGGAAAAGCGCCTAAAAAATAACTGGGTATTTATTTATTTATTGACGCTTATGTAATCTCGAAACCCTTAAGACTGACTGTCACAGATCACAATGTCCATCATAGGTGCAATAAAAAAGTGCAATAATGCAAAAAGTTCTTAAACAGTTCAAAGGAGAACAACAGAAAATTGAACGTAAAAAGAGAAAAAAAATAAAAAAGGTAAAAATAAAAAGGAACCAAGGAGCTAACTAAACTAGTAGGAAAGGAAATCGCAGAGAAACGTTAAGAGATCGAATAGGCGTATGATCGAGCAAACTGAGCAGTACATTAAACGGGCGAGTGAGCGAAGAAGAGGCAGAAAAGGTAGGTAAGCACAAACACGAAGAACAACCGAACTGTACTTATACCGAAAGAATATACGAATTACATAACTAAACTAGTAGAAAAGGAAATCACAGAGAAACGTTAAGAGATCGAATAGGCGTATAATCGAGCAAACTGAGAAGTACATTGAACGGCCAAGTGAGCGCACAAGAGGCAGAAAAGATAGGTAAGCACAAACACGAAGGACAACCGAACTGTACTTATACCGAATGAATATACGAATTACAGAACTAAACTAGTAGGAAAGAAAATCACAGAGAAACGTTAAGAGATCGAATAGGCGTATAATCGAGCAAACTGAGAAGTACATTGAACGGGCGAGTGAGCGAACAAGAGGCAGAAAAGATAGGCAAGAACAACCGAACTGTACTTATACCGAAAGAATATACGAATTACGTAAAGCATAAACGGAAGACAGAACCAAAGGACAAAGTCAAGAATTAGCAAAATAACCAAAAAGGAAGTGAAAAATGTTGCAGAGACGAAAGTAGCGAGAACATGCAAGCATGCGAGAAGACCTTGAAAAAAGGAGACGATGAAAGGACTAAAACAGGAGAAGCAAGTAACGGAGCGCTAGAAAGCATATTGAAAAGCAGGAAAGAACGAAAACATCTACGGATGGAGACAGTAGTAGATGTAGAGAGAGATAGACGACGAAACGGAGAGCGAATAATTCCACTTCCAAAGATCGCAAATCGACGGTTGCCATTCGATTAGGAACACAAGAAAATGAAAATAGCAATCTCTCTGTAATTATGAACGTTGCAAACGGTATAGACGCCTCTCCTGACAACACAAAAAACTTGAGTAAATTAATTGAAAATTTCACAAGCGACAAATGACAAACTTAAAAACTTATGTGAAGATATTTTTGCGGAGACATAGCGTTTTAGCCTTTCTATACCCACTACCAAATATCAAAACGATAGGCTCTTCGACCCTACAATATATTTATATTCCTCGATGGGCTCGCCTTCAAATTTGGCAGAATCGTCGGAAGACCTTGCATTCAGATTTGTACTAAAAATGGGCCAAATTTGTCGAAAAACACACTCACACTACAGCATAAATTGAGAACACTCATAAACTACAATTAACTTAAGAATAAAAGTTCCTAGGGATACTATATAGTTAAGCCTTTAAGTAGCTTTACAAAAATCAACCACGCCCACGCGTATCAAAAGTTAATTTCTCTTTTTTGTACTTCTTTTAAGAAAAGGGTGATGGTTATAAAACAACAATCGACCACAACTGTATATAATTTGCTCGCGTATTTTTTTTTGTTTTGTGTAGAAGATCATATAATTCTAGGTGGAAATTGGACCAAATTGGACTTTATTTCAATGCGCTATCAATTAAATCAATAACAAATAAAACCCTTCACGAAATTCTCTAAAAACCATATAAAGTATAAGAAAAGTAAGAGACCACCCAATAATTTCGATCGTTTAGCTTGACAGCTTAAAACTTGTAAATATTTCTTGTCAATAACAGCAACCAAATTTATACGAATTTATTGTTAGTGATTTTACATCCAACTTGAATGCATTGTACATAACAGAAAATTGGATAATTTCCCGTGGAACAAATCAGTTGTGCAGATCAACGTTAAGTGGTTACCTGACAGTAACCATATGTACCAACTGAAATGTCTGCATGCGAACGCATGCTAGCACACAAAGACTGAAGATTCCCAGGAGCATCATTTAATCTAAAACAGAACAAAATAAAAATGACAGTTTGTAAAAGGCAACAACAACAAAAAAAAGAATGAGTCTTGGATGCGATTTAGCTTTTTTTTGCTACCATTTTCTTTTTGAATACTTGAATACTTTTTTCCTGTTGAAGCTGATGTATGCTAAAATGATGTGCAACTTTTGTGGAAGATTATTGTAACCGTGGGTGTAACTACTACTAAGTAGTTTTCATAACTCTACAGATACTTTTAGCGAATTTCTCTTTTTCGCCTCGATTTCTGGAGACTGCGAGAATGTTAATAGAATATGGACCAACAGCCACACCTTATTTAAAATCGCCGAGATACACCTGCAGAATAACAAATTTTTTTGTTTGTAAATAAGAAGGGAGGGAGTCTATGATGAAATGCTAAAGGACGCAAGGATATACAATAACGCAAGCAAGTATACGAAGGACACTTAGCTATGTGCATAATAGAAAACCGATAAAAGGCCGGCTACGAAGTTCGCGCTTCTTATTTCAGTTATTTTTCTTGAAAATAAGCGTACTATGAAGCTCCTAATTCAATAAAAGCTACACGGACAGAGGAGCGCACACGGATATCTCTTGCTAGTTAAAAATCTGTTGCATATTTTATATAATTTGAAACGAAGAGTTTAAGTTGTTACAAATAGCGTAAAAAACGTAATATAACCACCTACACTAGTGCACAAGAAATTTGCTGTGGCAAGCAGGAGAAAGCACCTTGCTACCAAAGGCAAAAACAAAAATGTAATAACCCATAGCATGCAGCGTTGCGTTGGCAATAAGATATTGTCATTTCCTGATAACGTGGACGTTTGCATGTGGGCTGTTTTATACACAACGTCTATATGGCAATAATCAATGCGTTGCAAGTACAAATTTCTACCTACTGTCAGAATAAATTGTCTTTATTGTCATCACACATTATTAAGGTCATCAACAGGTCATAGACAGTTGCTTGACTTACGCATTCCTTCTTCTTAAACGATGGTAAAGTAAATTTTTAATTTCCTTTGCAACACCTAACTATACACTGATTGTGATGAAAAGCTTTATTTTCACCTTCAAGACTGGCTTGAAGAGACCTGTTAAGTCGAAAATATTGTCCCAGAAACATATTAAGAAAATGGAAAGAAGGACTGATATCAAAGAATAAGCAATTTTTAGGCTGGTAACTACAAATAAAAACCATCTAAGGACCCATGAACAACAAACAACAATCATTAAGTTTTTTTCCTTTATCTTTGCTCAAACAAACAAGTAATCGTTCTATTTTAGTTTCGCCCTTTTAAAAATATTTACATTTAAAAATAAATAATAAATAAATAATCACATCTATGGAAATGCTCATGAAAAAACTTCTTAGTTAACAGACAAGAGCAGTTTTTTCACTTTTTAAAACGTGGTGAAATTATTATAAACCATTTCTAATTTTCACAATGCATAAATCACCTTAGAACAACTCATGTACTAATCAGCTGATAATATCTACTACGTTTATGCCTGCTTTACATTGCATAGAGTGTAAAAAGTATTTTTGAAGAATTTGTTTTTCCGTTAACTAACTGTTTAAAAATTTACATGACAAGAGCTATAAGTAGAGTCTTGTTCGTCTGTTAAATAACATGCCACTAAAAATCAGCCGTGTTGCGTTTTCTGCTCATTTCTCTTATGTACGTATGTATGTATGTTTGTATGTATGTTCTCTTATTACATAAAAGGAAGTCTCTCTTTGCATATGAAAACTTAAACTGCAATGCAAACACACGTTTATTTGCACATATATATGTTGAAAAAAATAATACGTTATGTTGCTGCTTATTTATTATAAATGCCTTTTAATTATATGTTTTTTGATAAAAATTAAATCTAATTAAATATAAATGAAATAACTTTACCTAAGTCTTTTTGTCTTTAAAGAATTTCAGGAGCTTGCGGAATGCATTATTACCTGTTTTTTTTTCACTTCGTAAATTTCACTTTCATTTGCAAGAATCGTATCGCAAAATAATAATTTTATCACGCACCATACACTTTTTATCACTTTAACATTTGTAATAATAATTAACAATTGTTTTTTAACGCTATAATAAATTTTTTTGCGATTTTATTCGAGCTGAAAATTTTCGACTAATTTTGGCGCACAATTTTGGCTTCTGTTTCCGCAAACTTCATTTTAACTTGTGGTTGCTTATTTTGACAATTGTCAAATAACAGATGAACTCAAATCGATTAAAGATTTTATTTCTCACTTTGCTCTCTTCGTATGTTATCAAAGAGATAATCTATGACAGTTATGATTTATCACTTGATCATAAATTATTTATAGCACTCTATAGACTCGATGCGAAGAGAAATTGTTTTTTGACATGTTGCTAAATAAATAATTTGGCCACCTAGTCCTTGCACCCATTAGAACAGCAAGCCAAGACTTTTATTATTATTTCCTTTATTTCATATTCTCATAGTTTTTATATATACTTATATTTTAGGTTTAGACCAATCAATTCGCTTTAATGATCATTATAACTTAAACTTAAACACAAACTATATATGCAACACTCTATCGACTATTTTGGTTGTCAGAAATCATGTCAAAAGCAATTTTTTAAAACTAATTCAGTGTAAAATTTCAATTGGTTTTATAATAGTGGTCTCTTTTTCTTAACTACACACAAAATGCCTTCCAGTTCATACCGCGTCTTAATGAAAGAAAAGTGTAATGTGAAGAAAGAAAAGTCTATTATACCGATTTTTCCAACTTTTGTATAAAAACGTAAATGTTTCGCGTTAGGAAAAAAAAAAAAAGAAAAGAGAAATGAAAAGTATTTTAGTCAAAATTAATTGAGTTTCGATATTTGCCCTTTCCAGCACCTAAATAATTAAACGTGCTCTATTTGCGTAAACATCACAAGCTAAAAAATACAAAACATAATTAGTAGTCTTGTAAAATAAGATATAAAAACAAACACTAATTGTGATATATTTTAACGATTTTGGCTTTTTGAATGTGCAATTAACCATTGCAGTGTTATATCAATGTTATCCTTCTCTTTGCATGAAATGCTATAACAACATATTTCTCTGTCTTGTACACTAGAAAGATTCCTAAAAAAAAAAAAAAAACAAAGAACAGAAAACAAAAAGAAAGACAAGTCAACCTTTTTCTAAGAATATTAGAATCAAGAAATTATTTCGCTTACATTCGCTCTATAAGACCGGTTTCATCTAAAGCACCAGGAAGATCGCGTTTATTCCCTAGTACGAGTACAGGAATACCAGCTAATTGCGGTTTATCTAACAAAGAATGCAACTCATTACGAGATGCTTCCATTTTTTCCAGATCGGCAGCATCCACCATATAGCTGTAAGTAAAAGTAGAGAAATAATGTAAAATTAAAATTGTTGCTAATATATGTGCACTTACACAATAGCATTGACACCTCGACAATATCGCTCCCACATTGAGCGAAATCTTGGTTGACCGCCTATATCCCATACTTTGATCGTTACATTCCCTTTGGTAATTCGACGCATATTAAAGCCAACTGTAGGTATCATGTCTTCGGTAAATTGGCCGGACTAGATAAAAAAGAAAAGTTTGATAATTAATTCCAACCGAGGAAAAACTAAAGACGCAGGCAACTTAATTGCGATATATAGCCTTATGACTCATAACGAACAATGGTTTATGTCAACAAAAACATAAAATAAAAAGCATAAAAATCGTCTAGTGAATACCTTTGAGTGCGCACACATACGTACATACTTATTGTAACTTAATTGAGCACATTTCAAACATTTAATTAGAGTGCGAAAATCATTTTTTTATCTGCAAATCCTTTAATATTAAGAATTTCAAAATGATCGCAAAGCCATTCAATTGTGTGAACACACAAACAAAAAGTATAAATGACAGACGTCCATAAACGAATACTTACTGCTATAACATTCACGAAAGTCGTTTTGCCTGAATATTGCAAGCCAACTAAAGTTAATTCCATTTCTTCTTTCCAAAATATGCTTTTGAACCAATCCAGTATTCTATTTATTAATGCCAACATGTCGCCAACGATGTCTTTTTATCACTTTTAATTAAACTTAAATTTTTCACTAAATTATTGACGCCCAACAACTTTTTACGCTGCTTTTGTGTTTCTTCTCTATTTCGCTGCTTCTTTCTGTCAAAGTTACACAAAGATCATAAATGTCGGAGAAAGAACAACTAAATATGATAGAAGAGCTGACAGCTGTTTCCTAGTTAATATTTAACAGAGTGTTACGAATATTTTAAATTAAAATCTTTTTATTTTGATAATTTTACCTTTTTTTTAAGGTTTGTGGCTGCTACTCTTCAATTAAACACATGTAACTAATCTTAAAAATGGAGGATAACGTTTCAATACAAATACAAAAGTTCATTACATTATATCTTTATAAAGACGGCGCCTATCACCCCCTGTCAGGTATGAAAAATTTAACTTTCGCTTTCGTCTTTAACAGTTTTTGCTCGATAGCTGAAAACGAAACAGAAAACTAACTTTCACTTGGTTTCTCTTTCTTAATAGCGACCGTTGTATTATTTATACGCCGTCCACTTTCCAGAATACTTCAAAATAACGAAATTATATTCGAATAATTGTCTCTTTTACTTTCCACAATGGTGACTACACAATGAATTGTATTCCCTAAGCCATTTCTTATATGTGATTGACTAAATTAAGGCACTTCCTGCCTTTGAATCTGAAGAATTGATAACTTGAAGCAGTGAAACACCTGACGGAGCCTGCAAGTACCATGAAAAAAACATACTTTTGAATTGAAATTTAATGTGTTGAAGGACGTGCAACAAGACAAAACAAGAGCAGTTAGATAACCTCGTCCAGTGCCTGAAGCAATTTGATTTATAAACTCGGACCTTTTCGGCACCATATTGCATCATATCAAATATTCGAAGTTATTAGATTTATATAGTTTAGCAGTATGGATGAAATGTTTATATCGTCGATTTTTGTTAATGGTGTTTAAGGCTTATATGCTCGCTCCTCAATAGAGCATTAATTGGTTTTTAAACTTAGTTCGCGAGCTTTGCAAGGATTTGAGACGCGGCCAGCGGACGAATTTAACCAAACTCTGCAGCTCAAATTGCCAGAATATAAAAGGAAACATACGGAAAGCAAGTTCCTTACTCTAACCAAATTTTAAATCTACTTCCACAAGACTTCTTCCACTTCTTTGTGGAATACAGAGCTATCTACAAATATTTGATAGATCTACTATATCGCCCATGATAGATGAAAACCCAAAATTTTGGTATTTAGTAGATTCCAGAAAACTCCCCCGCGCCACCCATTTTTTTGACATACATCTAATTAACCGATATAGTATTTGTCGTCGATTTTTGATGAGACATATTAAATTTCCATATAATAATTTTGTTTAAATTGCTCATCATATCGGCAGCCATCGTAAATATAGTTGGTTTTATTTATTTTCACACAACACAAATCGGATTTCTATATTCGATGCGAATCTGTCGAAAATTCCGAAATGTTCTTCTAAACAAACTTGCTTGCACCAACGCACAGATAGACAGACAGGCTTAAATCAATTCGGAAAAGTATTCAGAACCAATTGGTACATTAAGAAAACGGATCCGTTCCAAGCTATTGGTCGCTTTGCAGAACTCGCCATTCGTATAAGAGAAAGATTAATTCTCATCCTTAGCAATCGTATACCTGAAAAATCCGAAATGAATTTTCATTAACACTATGAGATCATTAGTTTACCTGTGCTTAGCGCATAAATTAAAAATTTAAAGAATAAAATATATTTAAATTTTGTTTTGTTTTTTCAACATTTCTATAATAATTTCAAGCTTATTAATCTAAATTATGTTTCAATACAAATTTATATTAATGTGTCTTGTTGTTGTGATACGGTTATATATGCTTATCTCCAGACTATATATTGATGCGCTTAACAGCTAGAATGACACAAATTTCTCTTTGTTTAAAGGTTAAATTTAAGTTGAATGTGATTTTCTGTTTTCTTTATTATTATTATTATTATTTTTATTATTAAATAAACAGTTCACGACAAAACAATTGCAAAATTCTGTCAAATTTTCAAAAGTAAAACTAGGTGAGAGAATAATGCTCCAATTGAACCAAGCAAAGCTTGATTGGTAAACGCTAGTAGATAAACAAATAAATTAAAATTTTTTAAAAAATAACAATTTGCAAACAATAAGAACGTGACAGCCGAACGTAATTTTTTTCGTTAGTATTTTACTCCTCACATTGGTTTACAACACCTAGAATTCAAATTGGCTTTAACGGGACTACCGATAAACTGATTGGAGATTTGGCCTATCATTCTAAAATTAATATCTTAATCTAAAATAAAACCTGTAAAAAAAAAAAAAAAAATTTTCTAATTACATAGCTATGCATAAGAATCAGCGTTTCCAGTTATTCCATAAAGCAAAGTTCTGCTTATCCGTGATATTGCACATAGTAGCAACTCATTCAACTCCACTTTTAGTTTAGCAAGATTGCGTTATGTTGATGTAAGCATTCATCCTATCCTCTATAACTCGAAATATTTTCTATTCGCATTAATAGAGTATATAGAAGAACGGACGGACATAGACGAAATTGGTTTGGTTGATGTGCTCATCAATAGAGACACATTTCCTATGCTTTTCAGATCTGTTTTTGACATGGCAAGGATGGGGCAATTTTTCTACAAGTTTTTTTTTATATCTTGAGTTTGGTTGGGAATCAAAAATAAACTGCCTTTGACCGAGCACAGTCTCCACTAATGTTATTACAAATTATAATATTATTAGAGATCAAGCAATTTCTGGTTATCACCATTAGCGAATAAGAAACCGATAGAGAGTTTGGAAACAGTTTTTTAAATTGCCTTACGTTCCAGTTGCCCTGTGGATTGTCAAAAACAAATTCAAAGGAATTAGTTTGCTAAAGATCACTTTCGAAAAAAATGCTGTCTCTTAAGCAAGAGACAGGGCTTAGGAAGAATGCATATATCATAAACAATCTATGTATTAGATACATATATATATATATATATATATATACATATGTATAAAACTTAATAAACCAAGAAGTGACTATTGTAAATAGCGATAAACATTTTTTGATCATTAAATAAGTTAAACCTTTAAGCTGATTATAATTCAGTTGACAATATATTATTCGAATCCGAACCGAAAATTTTCAGAAATTTTCAATAAAAAACCGTGCAATTATTTTGCCATGCATTGTTTTGTGCATCTATGTATGTATATGTGTATTATTAATGTTTATACCGTAATTTTATATATAATTCTTGTACGCATTATTTCATTACAATATTTAGTGTATTAAGTTTTTATAGGAGTGTGTTTACTTGAAAAAGAAAAATTCAAATCTTAATATGTACTAAGGGAAACGTTTCCTATTTAAACTATAGTCCAGTAAAAAAAAACAAAAAAAAACACATCCTCAAGAATAGGACCAATACACTTATCTTAGTCATCTCACTTGATGACCCTCACTCTGCTAATGACCAACCAATATTTAGTAGGAAACAAAACTAATCTTTCAAAAAGTTGTGGCAAATAACCAAACAAATCAGCAAGAAGTGTACTGGTTAACAATACGGATTTGCTTATTGGAAACAAAAAACAAATAAAAAAAAATTTAATAAATAAAAATTAATTATAATAAAATTGATCGTCAAAGTCAAAGTGCTTTGTCTTTGTCTACGAACATAGATGACGGAATAAAAGACTTCACATGCTTGACCAATACTAATCGTTTCCTTGGCCATTAAGGCTCAATTAAAAATTGGAATTTATCGAACGGTATCTTTGCCTTACAAAGTTACTTTGACGTGCGTTCTGAAGCATTCTGAAAGTTCCGATTCAGTGTTATCGACCGGCATCAACCAATAAATAAATATTTGCAGTCTCATTAGGTTATAAAAGTTCAGTTTTGAACTGAACCCCTCGAAACGTTAGCTAAAAAGTCGCCTTAGTCTGTCTTCTGATATAATCCGATCTTTTTGTGAGCAGAAGCCTTGTTCTAAAGATGAAAATCGTCATTGATTTCATGTGGTTGTCAATTATGACTTAACTAGGTGTTGAATCCTATTAAACAGTAGTATTGTCTTACAAAACTACTTTGAAATATTTTTTGTGAAATATTTAAACCGCTTCAGCAGTAGAATGCGAATTTAATTGTTTGCTTGTTGCTGTTGCCGATCAATGTTAATAATAATTCCTTAGGTTCTCAAAGCTTAGCTGCAAACTAAATCTCATACAATGCTACTATTCTCTTACCAAATTACTTGGTCGAGTCTGTAGACTCATTCTGATTGCTTTGTAGACAAAACGCAGATATAACAGAGGATTTGTTTTTTGTACCACTACCACAAGTGATAATTTATCAAAGACTCTGTCATTGAGCGATGGTATTGCCTTAGAATGTTTCTTTATTTTGCCATTGAACCCATATTTTGATCCTTCTATAGGCAAACCGAGATTTTAATTGGAGGTTTTTGTATGGACAAAATTTTTTTTTTTTTTTGTAGGTTATATTGTCTTGTCTCGGATTCAACTTGAACTTCAAATTGATTTTCATAATTGGCTTAAATCAATATGTGGGTCTGTTTGCGGGTCTCATATCGAGTAAACTTGATAGCGATGGATTATCGAGTCGCTGTAGTGCGTAGAGGACTACCAGCTGTAGATAAATTATACATTTTTCGTACTATCGAATGAAAAATCTTCGAATCGTAAGATTTCTGTCGAGTAACATATATAAAATACGATCAAGTTCACTCGATATCGAGAACCACAAAGCGGTCCCGTAGTCTTCTTGTCATCGTTACGATAAATTCAGCACCTTTTTTTTTTTTTTTTTTGCAAAACAGTTTAGCCTTTCTACCCCTAAAAAGTGTGTGTGAAGAAGGCAAACAAAATGTTAACTTGCGTTTTACAAGCTAGAGGCTTGGAATAAAGTAAAGAAGGCAAAATTTTAAAAAATAATGTATTTAATCTGCTCATAAGCTTATCAAAGCTTCCCGTCACCAACGCGTTAAGAATTTCGAAAAATTGCATATATAAGGTGAGAATGAAGTTATAGATATGTATATACATATATATGCACATATATACGTATATGTATATATATATATATATATTAAAATCATTCCGCATCATTCATCGGTGCAACTGATATACTAAGTGTTTGTCGTTGTGATTTTCGAAAGTAGACTTTCTTTTATTTTAATTGCAAAATAAATTTGATTTTACACTGGAACATTTACAGGCATTCGAGTCTATACATAATAATAATAAATGATAAAAAGAAATCAAATTTAAACATACCCTACTACATGGCAAATTTAATTTAGATTTTAGAAATAATACATTGCCTATATTAAAACAAAACAAAACAGAAATAAAATAAAATAAAATAAATTCTAATTTAAAAATATACTTCTGCCTTCTTTTTTTTTTTTTTCTAACTTAAAACTCTTACTTGTGGCTAATAAACAGGTGAATAGGCGAGTCAGCCTAGACACTAACAAGCAAGTTTTTGATCTTCCAACATATATATAAATGATGGCAAAGTAAAGTAAAGTGAAGTAGTATTGTAAAGTTAGAAATGAGCAGAATATAATTCTAATGCTTAATGAAGAAAAAAAAAAAAAAAAAAACAAGGCGAACTTATAGAGAAGAATAGAAGTTGGCCATTAATTAAACTGTAATGTATTACTCTATTATCTATTATCTGTTTGTTTGTTTGTTTGTTTTTTTTTTTTTCTTCAATTTTGGACCAAAATTTATGGAAATATTTGCGACATATAAACTTTTTCAATTTGATGGGCACAACATATCTCAACATTTCTTGTAATGTAAACTAGTATTTTAGTCCGATAGACGTGCTTATCTAAATCTAATTATGAAAATTTCCTATAATACTCAGGCGAATTATTATTGATCTATTTTTGCTTTAAAAACAAGAAAGAATAAGAATAAAATCATTCTCAACTGGGGCGCGGCATGCAGCAAAGAAGAAAAAAAAGGTAGCGAAAGTGAGAATAATTTTTTCTTTTCTTTTTAGATCCTGCGTTTAAATATTATTGAGCTTAATTAATTATGAACTTAGATGTAAAGCACGCGTACTTCTTTTCTTTTCTTTTTTTTTTTTTTTCTTTTGTTTTTGTTTTCTGTATGTGTAAAATATTTCTTTTTTTTTTTTTTCTTTTGTTTTTGTTTTCTGTATGTGTAAAATATTTCTTTTTTTTTTTTTTGTTTGTTGTCGTTTAGTAAATACATATAAATATAATAACTAACACTAGATCTGTGAATACATTAAATGGTAATTGCATTTTGCGGATTTTACTGTTACTCGTTTTAGTGAATTGCTTCTTAGTCGAAATCGTTTTAAAAGTGATTTTTGATTTCTTTTCAAAAGCTTACAAATTAAAGTTCTGGTTAATTCACCATTAGTGTGTGTGTCTCCATTGGTGCTGCTGAATCGTACAAAGTGTCTGTATCTTGAGTGGGTTCACCTTGTAATTGGCATTGATTGGACAGAGTGCCAGCGCCGCAATCACAAAAAAACCTGCATACGCATAACATTACAACAAGAGTCCCTAAGGTATTGCGATCTTTTTCCAAAGAATTCTGTTCAACTTACCGATCGTGTCTAATGAATTCTACATCATGTCCAGCATGGCAATTTTTTATACAATTTACACAAATGGCATTACGGTCGGTCGTGTTACAAGTTTGGCATCTGTAAAAATCATGCATGGGAAAGGAGGTGTAACTGCTGATTTTGTACAGGCATTGACCGCCAGATACAGCTTTTTCGACCTCATCTTCGTTATTGAATATTTGATTTCCCCTCGTTATAGGTTGCACACCGCTGGCCAGGCATAAGCCGCCGAATTTGTTTTTAAAGATTTGATTATATTCAAGGGTCGCTGTGGCGTTATTTGTTATCTCAACGCCCGCAGCTTGGCCGTCATAGATACGATTGCGCCTTAGTATAGGATGTGATTGAGTTGAGATAAGCACCCCAGCTTGAGTATTACGGAATATGTCATTTTCTTCTAGTATACCTTTGCCACCATTAAATATGCAAATACCACCATCGCGGCCGTCATAGATTTTGTTGCGTTTCAGCGTAGGATTGGAATCTGTTTTAATCCACACCCCAGCCATTGCGTTATCAAATATTTCGTTTTGTTCTAACAGACCGAGACCGCCATTGTAAACTAAAACCCCACCATTCTGTCCACCCCAGATTTTATTGCCTCGTATAACAGGATTACTGCCAGTTCGTATTTGAACACCCGAATACAAATGATTAAAAATATCGTTATCCTCTAATTTTCCATGGCCATTATCGTAAAAGTATACGCCAACCTAGAAAAATAAAACGAAAGTTTTCATGCAATTCGACAGTCGCGGAATATTTTCTGAGTTCCTACCTGTTTGCCAGAGTGAATACGATTGCGACGCAATACAGGTGTGCTGCCTGTCGTTATCCAGACCCCAGCCAACGTATTTGAATAGACTTCATTTTCTTCGATTAAGCCTTGACCCTTCTCATGCACATATATGCCTCCATGTTGTCCATGATGGATTTTATTATGCCGCACAATTGGATCGCTATTAGTTCGTATCTGAATGCCGGCTAATGCATTACCGTAGATATTATTATGCTCAATGAGTCCCCGACCCTCCCCAAAAATATATACACCGCCTTGATGTCCATTATAAATTTCATTTTTACGAATAGTCGGATTACTATTCGATGTTATCCAGACACCTAAGGAAAACCAACAAAAAACCATTTTAAAAAAACCTAAAAGCTTTCTGGTATTTCCCATTATAAGCCCAATACCTATCGTAAATTTAAGAATTTTGTCGTTATATATGTAGATGTGTATACGTATATATAGCAATATTTTTTATCTTATATATAGAGAGAGATAACACAAATGTGAATTTGAAGATTAAGAAAATTGCACCTGCCATAGATGATTCCTCAAGCTCTAGGCGAACATATGAAAATTGTAAAGTATTTTATTAAATGAGAACGTGTTGGTTACACCATGACGGCCATTTCTTTCGAAATGTCTTGATGATATTCTAGATCAGAAATTGCCACAGAGTGTATTGTAGCATTTTGTGATTGCCTTTGCGGACGTTTCAATCCTCGCTTGTATTGTAAGCATCATAGAGAAAAATTTGCGTTTAGTTCATGTTTGCACATCAATTTCAGAATTTCATTCATCAGAATTTCAACGTTAAATGACGGATTGTTAAGCTCTATTTCAAATCCCACGGATTAAGAACAAACAACTCGTATAGAACCTCCAAAGCTTAAGCTTAGGTTTGGTATTTCTTATATTCCCCCCCTACAGGGCTGATCGGTACGCAGTAATATGCAAAGATGAAGATCAAAGATTTTCCAACGGCTGAGATAAAGAACTTATAATACCTCACACTGTAATAGGCGATGGTAAGGGGAACTCTAATGAGTACATATAGTCGACCGCACGGCGGATCGTACAGAAGCCGGCTGATAGAAAACGATTTCAAAATTGGACACTTATAATATCATCTATGATTTAATGAAAGTGATCGAAGTTTACATTGAGAGCAAATTGACCCGTGTCAACAGAAACTAAGCCCACTTTGCTCAAGTATGGGCCCACAGAGAAAATTTGTATTTCGTGCATCAAGTCACCAATTACAGTGCGATGTTACAATTTGGCCAATCAAAGAGACACAAAATCACGCTCCATTGCAAAAAATGTATAATTTTTTTCACACATTTCGAGACTGCTATCTATTAAGTGATAGAAAACAGGGAGAGGAAGATATATGCACGATACTAGTAGTAGAGTCTTTAAGATAACTAAATCAATGCACATTAACTTGTGTACAACAAAGAAATCCAGTCTGCTTACCTGCAAAATTGTTTGAATGTATACGATTTTCAATAAATTGTCCCAAACCATTTTCATGAACGTAAATGCCTCCCGTCTGGCCGTGATGAATTTCACATTTAACTACTGTAGGATTAGCTCCGGCCTTCACCTCAAATCCTGCTATACGATTATTATGTATGTCATTTTTTTCAAAATAACCCTATTTTGAGAAAAAAAAAAAACAAAAAACAACATAATCAAGCGAATTATATATAAGAGACATTTAAGGAAATTATATATGAACTTTCCCTACCATTCCATTTTCAAATGTGAATATGCCAACATCGCGCCCGTGATGAATATGATTTTCTCTCATAATAGGACTTGCGAAATTCTTTACCCATATACCCGCTAAAGCGTTACGGCTAATTTCGTTGTGTTCATATGTTCCTTGGGCGTAGTCTGTGACGTACAGACCAACATTTTCACAATCGCTTATATCACAATTACGAATAACTGGATTTGCATTTACACCACCAACGCAAACGGCTGCACCCACAACCGATAAACTGCGTATAATACAGTTGTCAATGGTTGGTGAACTATTTTCACCAATATCGAGACAATAGTGTTTATGGTGAGATACAGTAGACGTTACATCTGGAGAAAATTTAAGTGTCAAATATCCAAGATAAGCAGATTTTGCACCTTCCACAAACATTACTGTGGAGCCGGCTTCTCGTTCCAATACAACAGCTTCGGCTACATTCCCAGCAGCGGCACCTATCAACGCCACATCAGAATCGATAAATAAATATTCGCCTTTATAATGACCTGCATGAAGGAATATTAAAGGTGCCGGATGCATTAAGAGTGTTTCGTTGTCTTCATATAAATTTGCACTAGAACCAGTCGATGCCGAATTTGATAAACCAGCACTGATAATAGCACTCGATGATGTCGAGGAAGCATTCGCAGCGACAGATTTTTCTTCTGGGTAATCAAGGGCGGCTTGTACTGTATCGAAAAACACGATACTGCGACCGGGGTATTTTTTATTTTGATAACCGGGTCGAACGTGCACGCCGCGGTAAAGTTGATGAAAACTTTCCTTCCAAGGATTAGCATATTCGCATTCTTCAGGTTTTTCGAAAATAAATTTGCATTGTTGTGGATTGAAAAGTGGCAAATCGTACTCGAACACTGACTGATATAAACGTTTCCAAAGCTCGCTGTCATTAGCGATTGTATTGAAGCGTTTGCACACTTGAGCCAAACGGCACAAATCCTTTTCGAAAAGATATGAAAATATCGCTAATAGCACTTCATCTGGTAGTTCGTATTGTAAATACTGAGCAGCGGATGGCCCTACATGACTAATGGACATTTCCGCTGACGACAACAAACACGATTCGACAGATTGTGTGTATAAACGACGTGAACGCTTACGAGCCGGTAACAAAAAACTGTTGTTATCTGAACCACCAATAGGTAGAGCACTGCAATGCTGTTGCGGTATAGAACTGTGAACTGTAGGCGGATTAGAGAGTGGTGATCCTGTTGTATGAGCATTATTAACTGGAAACGTTGCATTCGTTGAGGGAGCATGAATTATGGCAGTTGAAGAACTTGAAGAGGTGGAGTTTACCGTCGACGTTCCACCAATTGTTAATTGATTTGCTGATGTTTGCTGATTGGAAGAGGGACTTACAATGACACCAGGTGATACTCCGGTGCTAGCACTGGCACTATTTGACGCGTGTGAACAAATTGTGTTCGAGGAAGATGCCGAGGCTGTTGTTGTTGTACAGATCCAATGCTCATGACTACTTATTGCTGGAGGTTTACTTCGTAAATCGTAAGGCGATTGATAACACGATGACGATGTGGATGATGTGCCCGTCATTGGATTTAAAAGTTTCACGCAAAAACCATTTAACTCACCCATTTCACTTATTGAACTAGATGCGGCTTGATCTTGGCTTTCCGTGACATGCATTGCTAGAAAATCTGACGAATTCATCATAGAAACACCGCCACCCAACGCATTTTTAGAACTTATAAGATGGCTAAAAGCAGTACTTGAAGATGAAGCAAATGAGCTCGAACTACTACTGTTACCCGAATGGCTGCGGGAACACGACGGGCCACCGCTATCAGGACCTAACAAATTTGCACCGTGCACTAAACTGGAAGAAATACCTGAGCTATTTGTGGATGTCGATGTTGAGGGTAACGACAAGCTTGTAGAATTCATTGCAGTTTGATTTTGACTCATATTGCTTCCGGGATTTGAAGGAGAACTAACCGTATTTGTACCACTCACATTTTGAAGCATAGATTCTGCAATATATCGATATTTAACAAAAAAAAAAAAATTATTTTTAATTTTATATAAAAGTAATAAATTGCAATCACTTGCCCGTACCAGTTGGACGATTTGGTAAAGCGATTCGATTGACCCCCTTTCGTCTTGATCGTCGCACATAAGAGCGTGAAGATGTAAACGATGCACTGGGCATTTTTATGCGTTGAACTTTGCCAATATATACTTCAAAATGCTTCTACCACCCCTTTAACTTAAACACTAAATACATATAAGAATTTTATGATCCGCGATACATTCAACCCTATCAATCACTTTTTAAGTTATTTTACATTTTTTGCTTGCCCATCCTATAAAATCACTTTCACACTCAATATAACACAACTAAACGGGATTAAGAAAAATATTTACTTATACTATTTTAATTTCTTTTTTTTTTTTTTTGTTTTTTTTTGTGTTAATTACTGCAAGTATTTTAAACGATTGATGGCAAACAAAATACATAAATTTTCACTTCATTGTACACACACACATTTTCCACGGACAACAAAAGAAACGCCATTTTCAATTTTCTACCTCGATGCCAATGATGTCAATTAATGAGAATACATTAAAATAAATGAGACCGTTTCACTTTACGGCCGCAAAATTAAATTTGCAAGATTGCCAGGGTATGCCTAAGACGAACTTAAAGATTACGAATTGAGGGTTTTCTAAGCCCGTTTTTCTGGGAAGTTGAAATAAATAAACTCGATCTCGTGGGGATCTTCTATTCTAAAATTTAGTTGCCCGAAAGTGGCCAAGTCGCGTTCTTGCGAAGGTTTCAATACCAAGTTTGTTGACTTGAATTAAATTTAGCGGAAGAATAAGATTTCCAAAAATATCTTCTAAAACTATTATGTAAATTTTTTATAATTTTAAGCGAAATCATTCCATCATATAACCCTGATTTCTCAACCAACCAATAAATTTAGAAATTACTTACAACACGTTTACAAAACTTAAAAACTAATACATACCAAAACAATTTTTATATGTACTTGCAATTAAATCATCCCTTCATCAATAACAAATGGGGAAATTCCCGGATTTTATGTGGCACATTAGAATGTGCATAAAATTTATGAGAAATGAGTTTATGAGGGGTTGAAACTCTACTTATAACGCTTATATCGAGTCGATGAACGTTGACAACACTGACTTTTCTTTCTTCAAGTAAACTAAATTTAAATAGTTTTTGTTTCTCATAGAATTACCTAGAGGAAGGTACGCTCGCGGGAAAAGTTGGTAAGTTTTTTTTCTATAAAAAATGAATATTCAACAAAATGAAAAAAAGAGGAAAAAAGAAAAAAAAATTAATTTATAATATTCTAAAGGGAAATAATATTAACAATGTATGAATGGGACGATAATATCGATAATGCGCCAGACTATAACGAGAAACCTCGGTTCACATCAAGTAGGAATAACGCACGACGTTATCCGAATCGTTCGCAAGGTATGAATAAGCGATCCGATGACAACCGACGTCGAGAACGTGAGAATTACAACAACAAAAATAATGGTAGAGATGGCGCTATCGGCCGACATTTTGATTTTAAGGAATCTCTAGATTTACGTACAGAATGTATAGGTCGCATTATTGGGCGAGGGGGTTCTAATATTCAAGCTCTGCGAACCGAATTTGACGTTCAAATCGATTTGGATCAGTCCCAAGGAATTGCCACAGTCTCAGGCAATGACAGTGTTAATGTAAATGGCGCTGCAGAGCGTATTAAGCAACAAATGAACGAGTGTAACGATGGTCAGCGTCAATATAATGGTGGTACACGTAATCGAAATCAGTTCCATAATGATAGAAGTAATCAGGGACATCATCAGCGTCGTAGTGAGGTATTAGATGATCATGTTAATGGCGCTAACGTGGAAACTCCTCGTAACGGGAATAATTTTTATGAAGAAAATAACCAAGAACCACTTATTTCCAAAGATGGCGTGATTGACTGGGCAGCGTTAAATGCAAGGGCTGATATAGAAAGGGCCGCACGATGGGCAAAGTGCCCGCAACTTACCAAAAATTTCTATAAAGAAGATCCAGAAGTAACCAATATGGGTGAAGATGAAGTAGCCCGAATTCGTTTAGAAAACAATAACATCACTGTGGGACGTGTCTTTGTCCAAGAAAACGATCAACCTAGGAACATTCCGAATCCTATCTGGAAATTTGAACATTGTTTTGCCCCATATCCAGATCTTTTAGATGAAATAGCAAAACAGGGTTTCCAAACACCATCACCTATACAATCGCAGGCTTGGCCTATCCTGCTCAAAGGCGAAGATATGATCGGTATCGCACAAACAGGCACTGGCAAAACTTTAGCTTTCTTACTACCAGCTTTAATACACATTGAATATCAAAGCATCCCACGATCTCAACGGGGTGGTCCGAATGTGCTCATATTGGCACCCACTCGTGAGTTGGCTTTGCAAATTGAAAAAGAAGTTAATAAGTATTCATTTCGTGGAATTAAAGCGTAAGTTTCTAATATCGTCTTAGTAAAGTTCACTTAGTTCACGTGGTCTCTTATATATAAAATTGTAGGGTTTGCATTTATGGCGGAGGAAATCGTAACGATCAGATTCAAAATGTCGGGCGCGGGGTTGAAGTTATTATATGTACACCCGGCCGTTTAAACGATTTGGTGCAAGCTAATGTAATTGATGTGACCACAGTCACTTACTTGGTATTAGATGAGGCAGATCGAATGTTGGACATGGGCTTTGAACCGCAAATCCGGAAAGTTTTATTAGATATACGTCCTGATCGTCAAACTATTATGACTAGTGCCACGTGGCCACCAGGCGTGCGTCGTTTAGCCCAGAGTTATATGAGTAATCCAATACAGGTTTGTGTGGGATCATTGGATTTGGCCGCTACCCACTCAGTTCGTCAAGTGGTGGAAGTTGTGGAAGAGGACGACAAATTTTATATGGTTAGAGAAGTTTTATGGATTATGCGGGATTTCTTTAAATTTGATTTTACAAATGTACATGAATTGCAGATCAGATCATTCATTAAAAATATGCAACCTGATGATAAATTGATAGTCTTTTGCGGGAAAAAAGTGCGTGCCGATGATCTCTCAAGCGATTTGACTCTCGACGGTTTTCTATGCCAAGCCATACATGGTTCACGAGATCAGGTAATTGCCATCAAACAAAGATTTAATATTTTTAAGTTCACATTCTTACTAAGTAAACGATTTTTAGGCTGATCGCGAGCAGGCTATCGCCGATATCACCTCCGGAGATGTAAGAATTTTAATAGCTACTGATGTAGCTTCTAGAGGCTTAGATATTGATGACATAACGTAAGTGTTTTTTTGTTTGTTTTACAAGTGATAACTGATAACAAACACATGTTTCCAGGCATGTTATCAATTTTGACTTTCCACGTAATATCGAAGAGTATGTACACCGTGTAGGTCGCACTGGGCGTGCTGGGCGCACTGGCACATCAATTAGTTACTTAACGCGTTCGGATTGGGCAATGGCTCCTGAGCTGATCAAAATCATGGAAGAAGCTGATCAGCAGGTACCTGATGAGCTTATTGATATGGCCGAGCGGTATAATAAAATGAAAGAAAGACGTTCAGATGAAATGTCAAAATTTAACGGCATGAAAGGCAGGCGCGGCGGTGGCGGTGGCGGTGGCGGTGGCGGTAATCGCTCCTATGGTAACCGCAATTACTAAAATGTAAAACAACACGCATTTTATTTGTATTACTACTATTTCTGGTTGATTTTAATTTTCGCATTGCAATTGAAGAGAAGCACTGGAATGTGATACCTATTTTATTACTTTCATTACCTTGAATTCCTTTAATTAATTTATATATATGAAGTATACGCTTATATAATAAAAGCGTTGTTTAAAATCATCACTTTGTACAGATGTGAATGTCTTGCAAGGATCTATGTCTATGCATGTGTTCATGTTCACCAAAAAGGGAGAGAAGTTAGTCAAGAACATATTAACTCCTGGAACTCCTTTTATGTGAAGAAATCACATTATTTCTCTAGAGGCAAACAATACGAAATTCGCTACATATGCATAAAATATATGACCTGAATATTAAAATAACCTCGCGCAACGTGCAGGTTGTTGTCGTGGCAACGCATATTCTTGTTAATTGAAAGAGGCCTGCTAAGACTGCAAAGCCCATCCAACACCATATTGATGAAATATTTTCATTGCTTTTTAAAAAAGAAAGAAGGCCAAGTGCTAGCTTAGCTGCTGGTTTTAATATTTGACTTTACAAATTTATTTCATTAGTACGAATATACAAATGTATGCAAGAGGATTGGGAAATGCCATTTTTGTATGTTAACTCTTTTTACTGAGATTTTCCTCATTATCGAGCGGCATATCGACATCCCAGAGTTCATTATCGAAAACGGTATCGAAATCATTTTTCGTTGTCGCCTTGGATGGTAAACGTTTTGTCTTGCTTTCACCACGTTGACCCATCAAAGTCTGACTTAATTCAAAGTATTGGTTTGGATGATTAATCGCTACTTCGTCCGGCGAATTATGAGAAATTTGGAAAAATTTTCCACATGCTAACTGATAATGACCTTTAGCCACATATTGCATTACATCTTGAATGTGAGCAACCGAAAGACCAACTGAACTTAACTTTTGCCTGAGAGTATTCTGATCATAGAGCCTATACGGACAACCACTGGCTGAACCGGGTGTAGCTACTTCTTTTATAATTTTTAAACAAGAATGCGGCGTGTAATTCGTCATAGAACCCCGCTTACCGTAGTTATGTTCAATATTGTATTGATAATTTTTGGCAAATTTCTCTGCATCCATCATTTTAATAAATTCATCCCGCCAAAAGCGTATGGAATCTTCCATAGTTACACCAATTCCCTTTAGGAAAAGTCCGTATTGCATACGTCCGGCATGCTTTAAATGATGATGGGTACGAATGTGCTCATGACAAATCTTCATACAAAGGGGAAAGGATTTGTTTGACAAGTCATCTAAACATTCGATTGGAACGCTTGCGTTTTTATTAATTGTGTAATCTTTGCCCGTGTACGACGTATGCAATGATTTAATGAAACGATAAAGCCGCTCATCTGTGTCCACTTCATTAATAAGCAATTTAACGCAATTCAAACCATTCTCAATAAGTTCTTGTTGCTTTGAAGCCGCTATGGAAATAACATCATGTATGGTGATGTAACAGTATCCACGATGAACTAAACAGCGTCGTGTACGAACCAAGTCCAAAACTTGAGTAAAAGGTACTTTGTAAAAATCTAATGTTTCCACCAACGCAGCATTATAACCAACCGTGCTATCGATCAAATCTTCTTTTAACGATTGCTTCTCTTCTTGGCTCAATGGCACATAGTTAAGTTGATGCAATTTAATGAATTGCTTAATTTCACTCGCCGTCATCGAGGAGAATTTATGCTTAAACAATTCAAGTTCCCGTGTGACAAACCAGCTATAAGTTCATATTTATTAATAATAATATTTACTCCTATATATGTAGATATGTACAAAAATATGTTTACCGAATCAACTCAGTTGACCTGCAATAGACCAATCGCAATATAAAATGCGACAAATAATCCTTTCTTCTCGATTCCAGCTCAAATTCATATTTACTACTGTTGGTTGTATTAGTGTTGTTGCCAGCGTTAGTTATTAAACGCAGATAACCCTTCAATCCCTCGTTGGACAGTTCGGTCTGCACAAAACTTTTCCACTCATCGGTTAATAAACGCAAACCTCTTGCTTGGGCCTGTTCATAAATACGTAATACTTGTAAACGTTGAAGTGCTACTTGTTCGAATTCCTCCAGCTTTATAGTATCTCTTGGACTTTCTTCATACAAAAGCACGTTATGAGGATATTTCTTCTCTAAGTGATTATATTCAGCATTGCGTTCTACTTTAACTTTTTTATTAAATTCCATAATTTTGTATATTTTTAAACTTGTTGTATTCTTAGTAGGCGCAAACAGCGAAGATGGTTTCGTTCACATTTGTTGGCATTTAATTGAGGAATGGTAATTTTATGGTAATCCACCGGTTTTCTTTTTTAGATGGCTTATAAGCAATTTATTTACAATTGTTATTATTTTAATTTCTATTAACATTTAAGCGGGAAGGCAGAGTTGCAAAATTGACGAAAAAGTCTGTGGAATGTATAAACAATCATTTGAGAGTACCCTGTATGACAACCAAGCGCAAGTAACGATGAAGAAGAAGAAGAAAAGTATTCGTTTGAAATCATATAAAATTGAGAACTACAGTGGATTTCATTAATTAAAAAGAAAATAAATAAATAAAAACACATATATAAAAATTAATCATTAAATTCTTTGTAGGGTAGAAGATATTAATAATAATAAAATATTTTATATTAGTAATTTTTTGCTGGGCTGGGAAGACATGAAATATGTTGGTAAGTAAAGGAATAATCAATTTGTATTTATGTTTTGTAAATACAGTTTCTTTAATCTAGTAGAGGAACCAATCCGCTGTTCATTATAGATCAAATTCTAATTTGCCCGTAGCAAGGATTGAAGGTCTAAATAAATGCATATATCTGCATATTTCTGCATATGTCTCCACTTAATTTCCACCTTTTCCTAATAACCAGCTACGTGGAAAGATGACGAGGCATAAGGAAAACTCTAGTTAGGCGAGGGGTTAAACATACATTAATTTGGTTCGTGCCGGGTATGAAGACAGCGGGCTTACATAAATCGTTTGCGACTCTTCAACCATATTTATATCCCACATTACTTGTAGAACAGAGTATCGTTTATATCGTTATATAGCTTGTGCAAACGGTTGTAGTACCCAGAAGGACACGAGATGAACCCACCTTTCAATATACCGATCGATTCAGAATCATTTCAACCTATAGGCCATAATTTTTAAAAACTTTTTGTAAAGTTTGGTACGTAGGGGACGTTTGGGCTGGAAGTACTCGGATCGGATCACGTTTTCCACCACTCCGTGTATAAGGCCTTACTTCAATCGTTTATCGATATAAGAAAAAATATTGTCATTTTTAGAATTTCGCGACAAAAGTTGCGTGAAAACTTTGGATCGAATGGGACAATTTTTTGAACCGTTTACTATATAACCGTTCCTATGAAAAGTGAATCTTTACATGGTAAGGAGGCCCCCTTTCATTACCTCTTGATGAAAATTTCTTTATAAACTTTTAAACAACAAAATTTGGAACGCGTAAGTCCATTTTTTGGATCCCAAATCATATAAGTATTCTAATGAAAAATAAGGCCTTTTGCGTTAAAGGGGTTTAATATTTTATGATGAAAACTTGTTCTTAGTAAATTAATCATAGAGAATTTGGATTTATTTTTTTAGACCCTTAGATGGAAGCTCTGAAAAAGGCAAATCCTTCTATGACGACAAAGTCTGATTCATAGTTTATTACGACGGAAGCAATAATAAGATCTTTGCAAAGTAAATTAAGTTTTCGCAATTTAGACCAAGTGAATATTCAAGTATTCTTCAATTCGACACCTTCCGGAAAAATTATGCATTTATATCAAAATAAGGTATAATTTTCGATATGTTAATTATTGGTATAGGTTATTGAAAGGTTCGTCTTGCCCGACTATAGCACTGTTAAAGAGTTTTTTTTTAAATGACAAACCATGGGTGTAAACACGTTGATAGTCAAGCAGCATAGAACACGGGGATCATAGAACGCCGATTTATCCATAATTAATGAAATGGGAATTAGTCCTTATATAGTCCTTATATATCATAGATTGCATCCGAGTGTATCCGAAATCCGCTTGATATGGCGAATGTATGTAAATTTCTCTTTTGCATTTTATTTAATTTGTTAAAAATATAAGCAAAATTTTCTAAAATCATTCTTTGCTATATTTAAATCTTCTCTTTTTGTTTTTAATTCTTTAACTTAAAAATACAGATTCATTTAAGTTAATAACGTACGTACATAAATTTATAAATATTATAAAGAACTATGCACCTGTTCTACAGTATTATGTAAGGTTTGTTGATGGCGCAGATCTTTGGAAATCAAATTTTTTTTTTTTTTTTCTTTAATGATATTCAAGTGATGGTAACATTTTTTGTTTTTTTTTTTTTCATAAAATTTAGAAATAAGCACAAAAGACTTTCATATTTGTGTTTACATACATATATATAAAAATATAAATATATATAATAATTAATAATCAGATATCTGTCAGATAATTTATTTATTTAGTTTTTTTTTTTTTTACTTTTGTTTTTACTTCTACTTCATATAATTGCCCTATGAATTTCTGGTGTAAAAATGAAACGCAACTAAGGAGGAAAGCAAATTTCAGCAAACGGGAGCACGGGGAATGCAAGTTTCTTCTCCTTTTCTTTTTTTTTGTTTTTGGCATATTTTTTTATATAAAATCAAAAACTTTCGAATTTTTATGAATGTACGAATCTAGGAATAAAAGTAAAGAAAACTTTAAGACTCTTTACAATTCCGATTTTTAGAGATGACAATTGCATTGTTTTTTTCATATATATATATATATATTTTTTTTTTTTTTTGTATAGGTTTACTTACCATATATTTATATGGTTAGTATTTGTATAAAATTTCAAAATTTCAAAACGATATGTTGTATATAGACCGTAAGTTACTGGGGGAAACATTCCTTTCTTTTTTTTGTTTTCTTATTTGTTTCCCTTTTTTCTTTTTTTTTTTTTGTTAATGTTTAGGTGTTTATTGGCCCGTTTTGCAATTTAATCTATGACAGATATTTAACCCAGAGTATAAGTTTCAATTGTCTATTTAATTTGCGTTTATAGAATTCGAGCGGACGATCAATGACATTTTATCAAAAATTATATGTAGCTTAAGCCGACTCGGATGAGTATTTTTTCTAGGATATTGGTGGATGTGAGAAGGAAGGAAATATTGAGAAATGAAAACAAAAGCCTTTTTTTTTTTTTTTTTTTTTTTTTGTTTTTTTAATTTTGTACTCAAGTTATATCTAAATCTCTTGCTTAATTAATTTGCCATATAGACGATGATTAATTGATTGTTAAAGCATTGGGCGAATTAGAATGACATTCGATTCATTAAATCATAGCATAGCATAGCAAAGCACAAATCATTTGCTTTGTCGGCGCTAAGAAAACAATGGTGATGATGATGATGTTGTTGTTGTGCAATATTATAATTGATTGCATCTATAGGTTACATCTGGGTTTTGTCTATTCCAACAAACTTAAAGAGGTTAAATCCATTCATGTACTAAGTAGCATATTTTTGTATATTTTTGGTTTTCCCTGTGTTCCTCTCGTGCATTTTCATCCTATTATTGGTTTGTTAACTCCGAGATATAGTCAAATCGGATAAATTGTGTGCAGGAATTTTTTCTTTTTTTTTTTCTTTTTCTTCTTTTGCGTGTGGTATGCATCAATACATCATTCATTTTAATTTAATTATTAATTTTGCATTATTTCCGATATGAGCTCAACCCGTGGCATTCGTCCTAAAAACACATACCTTGTTTTGATTTTTCTAGTTATTCTTCACTTATAGCTAAAAGTAAAGGGTACGAAGCGCATGGAAATTGAATCAAGAGCGGATGCATTGCATTATGCATTTAATAGACGATTTGAAGTGATTTTTACATTTTCTCATTTCAGTAAGTGAATCCGATTTGCTCTTAGTTATAGATGTGATATATCATTAAATTGGTCCTCTTTAACTCAAATACCGATATGAAAAGCAATCTTGAAATGAAAATTTCATTTAAAACCAATACGATACGAAACGTTGAGGGCTCACAAATCCCTGATAATTTTTATATTGGGAAGAAGAGAAGGACACAATGTGACGTGTGTGCGACCTTAAGTACTTTTTTCATTCACTATTGTTAATTGACATCTCGCAACAAGAAGTTGGTGTATCTGGTGCTGTTTTACACAATGGACTCGTACTGGCATTATGTATTGACATGCAGGACAATGATTTGGGTATCGGTGCGTAATTCGATTGTAAATTAAGCCGCAGCTTGGCGGGAGAATTACGTTTAAATCTTATTGGGCGGGCAGAAGAAGTCAGCGCTGATGATGCTAGTGTCAGTGAGGTAGACGAGCGGGCAGATATCGGTGAAATTGGTTCATCATCAGTCGCCGTCATAGATGCGATATTGTTACTCATGTCATCATCACATAACTCCATTGAGGAGGTTAGACGCGACGAGCACATATTTTTCTCACAATCATCGCTATCACACTGAGACAATTCGGTATCATTTTTCCCAGCTTTTGTAACGCTTCCTTGACTAGATAAATTAGCGGGATTTAAAGTTGGTGGGAGAGGTTCCAAAACTCCGCTTGTACGCAAGCTTTGCTCTAACTCCAATAATTGACCCATGAAATTTAAATTAGGCGATATAATGGGACGCGCTATTTTAACCAGCTTGTAGGCTTCAAGCAGTGATAAGGATTTGTAACGCATCGCGTAAGCAATTGCAATAGTAGCACTGCGTGATATGCCTGCGTGACAGTGCAATAGAACACGTGAACCAGTTTTGCGAGCATCCTCTGCAATAACAAAAACAAAATTCGCAACTTTAATTTAATTTTAACATAAGAAAATGAGTAAAAATAGAATGAATGTTTCTTCCATGTGATAAATTAACCTTGTGTTCAATGGAAAGTTTTCTGACAGCATGAGTCATGGGATAAAGCGCAACTTTTGGATGAATATATTACGAATCTATGAATTACTTTCAGGAATGCTAACAATGAAATATCTGTAACGTAATGTTTTATTGGATTGCTGTGTGTCAACCGGGCGAAACTTCCCTATCGTGAAATATCTCAACCGGGCGTTAATTGATTAAAATTCAGAATCCGGCTTAACGCTCAAATGCTAAGTGCTAAGTAATCATATTGTTTATAGAAATAAAAGAAATAAAATTATACCAAAGGGTATACACGAATTTTGCATAGAGCTGGAGAATCCTCTTTTAATTTTCTGCTTCTGAGCCTATTTTTTAACGTTACTTTCTACATTCTTTTTAATATCTTCAACTTGTCACAATGTCATTTTTTTTATTTTTTTTTATGGAATTCGCATCCGTTCGCTTTGTACAGACTGCTGCCAATTGACTCTTCCAAGTAGTGAGCACTTGAATATCATCTCGAGAAATTCGAACCGATGTTTATATTTCATAACTTTTTAACGAACTTAAGCTATAGAAATGTAAGCAATGAAGGGAGAATAGGTTTGTGACGATTAGCAAAAGGAGTGTGTTCCAGTAATCTACCAATTTGTGACGTAATGTGAAGTATTAGAGGCCTCGTTTAAGATAAGAAAAATTTCAAAAATCTATATAAAATTTCTATGTAAACGATAAGACCAATTACACAGGGATTGTCGCATATTCGAAAAGAAATCAGAGAAAAGAAAGGCATAGGCAGGAGGACGTGGCGATAAATCCAGTTAGTTAGTGCGCCCAATTGGTAGGTGTTATGCCTTTACCGGCTGAGCGCTATACTATAGCTACCACCAAAGCAAGCTCCGTCGCACTTGAGATTTCCACCCGCGAACACCAACTTCCTAGTTTCGATTTTTACGTGGCAGGCTCCTCGTGCGGAAAGGAGATTATACAAGTGTTATAGTTTATGAGTAAAGTGCAAGAAGAAGTGCTTTTGTCTTTTACTTTTATATTGTAGGCGTGTCCCTTGATCCATTTAGATTTAATCTTAATCTCAACATTTGGCCATAACAAGATACGTGGAATGATTTAGAATTGGGTAGTGATTAGGAATGTCTTTGTTGCGAACATTCCGGCAAAATGGATAAATTCCCCGTTCTTCGTGAGTATAAAAAAGTGGAATCAGCTTGTTTTCAACCGTCGTCGCTTAGAGTCTTTGCGGAAATCTTAGGATATACGTATGTAAGGAATAAATGCGTTGACCTTGCTTGTTCGTTGTCCTTTATTCATTGCCGCTTCCTTCCTAGCGGTAATAGAACAATTTGGAAGGAAAGTATGGAAAAAATAAAATGCCAGACTTGAAATAAAAATTCGTTTCTGACTGACTGGTGTTAGTCTCTTAACTGCGTCTTTTAGGAAATGCACTTACAATCTCCGTTGTAGTCCGTTCTTTCAAAAAGTGTCGAATTGCGTTAGTGAAATAACTGTTTTTGATTTTTTTTCTTTACAAACACCTCATTATGCCGAGCATACATTTTAATCTATAGTATTGAGTATAAATTCGTACAATGTAAACAAAATTAGTTGAATGCTAAAATGACTCATCGAAGCATTAGCTCTCTTGCTTGCGCTAATGTAAGTCGTTTCGAAAAAAATCAACGAATAAACAAAAAACGTCAGACATATTTCTATAATATGAGGAGAGACTAGGGCTCTAGACTTTCAAATATTCAATTTCAATAAATAAGTGATTTGCCCTCAGCATAGTCTCATTTAAAAATAAGGTTAGGGAGAGAGCGAAAGGGCAAGAGCGAAAGGAAAAAAGTATATGCATAAGTGATGCGTTCTCGTAGTAATGTTTTTCTTTTTTTTTTTTTTTTTTTTTAATAAACAAAAGGAACGCGCAAGAGAAGAGCGTATAATGTGCTTACGTATGAATGTTTTGTTGTATTTTGTATGCTTAGGTGCATGTATGGATAGATAAGTGAAAGGCTTTATTGAACACAGAAAGATTCAATTGCTTTGGAAGAGAGAAATATAAAACAGCAGGAGGCGTCCATGGTATCGATTTGCAAAAATATTTCTTTAAAATTCATAGAAATAATAGCTAAGCAAATTTCAAGTCTTCCTTAAGTCACATTTTCATTCCTTTTATATTTTTTTGCATAGCGCATAAACTTTATTTAACTCGTACGCCACCAACACACGGCACATATATGTGAGACGGTTGTTTCTTACTACATCCTGACGTATGTGATACATGGCAGTGGGTACGGAAGACTGGGATCGGTTTACATCTATCGGTTATTAAGTCGTTGTATCGTGTAGCGAGTTCCCGATCTAGTATACGATTATCTTAGCGTCGAATGAAAAATCTATTCATTATAAAAAATCTTGAGCTATGTGGGATGCTTTTTTACGGTATACTCCCGCACTTTCCCTCCACTAATCCTATCAGGAAATCCCTTTCGTAATCAATTGATTGTTTTAATGGCTGGCGGGTGGGAAAACTTTAGCTGCTTACCTTCTCAGAATATTAATTCTTTCAATTCTAATGAACGCTATGTTTTCACTTACCTATGAAATCATAAGCTTCCTGGAAATATTGCTTAATATTTTGATGCGGTGTATCGCTGGCGGGTATTTGCATATATTTAAGTCCCGACAAACGATTCGTGCTGGGGGCTTGGCAGGTAACATTTAAAACGCAATTGGCCCCGACGCTGCTGGGATCGTCAGCATCGCGACCATTACCCAGTAATAAGTGCGGAAAGACCGGTGAGGCGGGATGTGTTTCAATATCTGCAATGAAATTAAAATGAAACGCAATGACAATAACAAGAAATTTACTTAAAATGATTGCTAAGAAAGTTCTTTCAAAAAAAAAAAACGAAAGAAAAAAAAGCCTGCTTTTTTTTGGCACAGACAGTGTTGGTTACTTAAATACATTTTTGCATTCAGTACGAATATGAACGCAGTGAATTTGAGTATTTTGAATTTCATTATTCTGAACTAACTTAAAATGGTGGATTTTCGGAAACTCCGCAACCTTAGGTCGAGATAAAATTGATAACATCAAGAATATGGATTTGATAGCAAGTTTTGTCCTTCCAGTTAAATAGTTTGCTTCAGATCTAAGCGTTCTTCTAACTGGCTTTAGTGAAACCCACCTTCAACCTTAATAATTGCCTTACCTTAACCCTTAATAATTGTACCTTTCTTAGGTGACTAATGCTAGTAAGTTTTCTTTGTCGATTATCAGTGAAGCCTTCTCTTTTTTATCTCGCGAAATTTCTAAGTCCTTTCCTTTACGTACGGAAGTATCGTGGATACCTATCCGTATTGGGCTTGCGTCCCTACTCAATGGCTCTGGGTGGTGCACGAGTACGGTACTCCTCTAGTTTTAAGCGGTGAAGTAGCTAACTAAGAACGCGGCACTGCAATTATATAACGCCACCCCTCCCGATCAAAAGAATATTTACTCAAAACTTCTTTCTTCTTCTTTCCGTTAGTTTCCGTTAGTTAGTTCCAGATGTTAAAGTAAAACTTCATAGTTGTAGGACTATGGTCATCTACAAATATCAGAAAGCAAAGGTAAAAGAAAGAGATATTATGGGAGATTTGGACGGAGGCAACGCACTATTCGAGATTTTTTTAATATTGACGATCATTCCGGGGATGTACCCTATTTATATAACACGGAAACACGGTCAGAAAGGAGGCAGCAAAGAGAAGGATATAGGGAGGTTGTGGCCGAAGCCTTGTGGTTATGTGCCTGGCCGTTACCGATTGAGCGCCCACTCGTAGGATGGTTGCATAAAATAAAAACTATTTTACCGTAGCCTAAGGAATGGTCGTTTTAGGAAGTCGTTATCCCTTACATTTTTTTTTTTTTTCTTTCTTTTGCATAATGGACTGATCACATTGGGGATATTCCCTTTCGTGTAACTCGAGTAGGGATCAAAAAAGAAGAGGAAACCAAAAGAGTTAGAGAAAATGGTGGCCGCAGCCTAGAGCGCCCAATTGGTAGGCGTTGCCTTTACCGATTGAGAATTCGCTATAGCCACGACGAAGAAAACTCTACCGCATTAGAGATTTGAACCTTCGAGTATCGATTTGTTTGTCGCGGCTCTTATCCATTCGAATATCTCAGAGAAGAGATTTTTCAAGTCCAATGACCACGGGGGACAGATCGACACGATGCACTCTGTGCTGCTCTATGACCCCAAGTCAAACCAAAAAAGGGAAAAGTGCTCGCCTTCAATGGAATCTTTGGATGTCCCTACGGCGATTCCGTTACAAGAATGCTTTGAAAAAAATTCAGGGAAGAAGTCAATTCCAGTCAAACACCAATCCTTGCAAAAATTTTCAGTCCATCATGACTGAAGTTTAAAATTTTATGCATAATGTAGGTCAACGGCCCTGTACTTTCTTTGTCGTTTCATTTTCAAAAATCAAGGCAGTAGCGTTTAGATAGCTTTTAGATAACGGTAATCAATACGATAACATATTTTAATAAAAATAAAGGATGATTAAGAGCAAAAACAAACAAATAAACGAATAAATAAATAACTTACCATAAACTGCGGGACTACTGCAACTTCGTGACAATGACGGTCGACCGCTAGAGGAAAATGTGGTAACATCTTTTTCACATGGCGCCTCCAGGTTATCTTTCAATTTTTTATTATATTCTGTAAATATAAACAAAACGAGCGGTAAAGAATTTCAAAAAACCAATAAACAATTGAGTTAAATAACAGCAAACGTCGCTACACGTTGTCCGAAAAGAAATTAAAAAAACTTTTTTTTTTCTTTTTTTTAAACAATTTTTCGTTGCTGATTCTATGAATTTACTATAAATGATTTTTACAATGAAAACACTGCGCTCGTCTTAAGGAAAAGACTTGCAACCATCTACTAAAGGAAGCGAGAACAGAAAAATTTAAAGCGAATTTTTTAATACCCTTTACTTAAATTTTTTTTTCAATAAAAAGCATAAACTATTGGGGATCTATGCATCTTTAATTTTGATAGCGGAGCTGTTGGAAGCATTTAAGCCTTTAAGGATAAAGGCTTTAACGGCCCCGAAATCAACCGAGATTATAGGTTAACCTTCAACCCTGCTTACCATCGGGACTGAATTGTCTTTTATAAATTTTATATAGGCTCGCATATGCAGGACTGAACCGTGTAGGTCAAAGTCGTAGAGCGCTCATGCCCGTATTGCACGCTGTGTATTATTTAAAAATGCTAGAGGAGGCTTTAGACAGCAGCAACGTTCGTGGCAACGTTCGTGGCAACGTTAAAGTCAATAAATCTTCTAAGAATCGATCCATAAAAAAATGAATTTATTTTGTTAACATTGTGTGGGTGTGCTTTGTTTTGAATTTTAGGGTTAAAAAAAAAATGTATGGTCTGAATATATACCGAGAGATGGCCACAATCCAAATGAAAAGGTTTTACACGCGTTTTTAGAACTACAAGATCGAGAAGAAGAGCTCTTCCCTATGCACGTAAGTGAAGAAGTACATCGTGTTTTTTCTTAAACCCTCTCCACAAGAATTATTTAAAAGGCAAATGTTATACTGACACTCTATCCCCGTTTCGTCGCAGGCCCTGTTTTGGCCTAAACTATCGCTCCACATACCTGTGCCTTTGCTATACTCGGATAAAATTGTTTACAGAGCAAAGTAAGTAATTCTGTACAACAAAAAATCTCCTAATAGACAATCGGTCGATCGATCGGTAAAGTGTTCAATATATTCCCGTGCATGGTCGGTTCGCATCAGAGTCCGATATAAATGTTTTGAATTTCGTGAGAAGTTATTTTCATTTTTAGCAAACATGATGACGAATCTATTCAACTTTCATCTGGTAGTAGAGTGCACAAAAAAATTATTGCACCTTTTCTAAGAACAATCCGTTTCTATTTACTTTGCTTGTCATACTGCTTGGAAGTTAACAACATATTAAGGAGTTTCCATGAAATCAATGACTAAGCGCAACCTTTTGCTGACATATTCGTAATTGCTGTTTAAGACAAGCGATCATCGTTAACCTCTATATATACGTCATTGTGTTGTTATTATTCCTGAAACTATTTCAAGTAAATGATTTCATAGATGGAATTCCATAAACGAATTTCAAAAGTGGGCGTGAATCATCAACATTAAAATGAAAGGGAAAAAAAGTTACAAAAACTGTCAGAAAGAAGGCAAACATTTGAAAAATGTTCCTCTTAATTACTAATCGATAGAAATTCTACTCATCCGAAATATGTTAAATAAAATCTACTTAAAGAAAAGACTCTTCGAATTTTTCTTTAGGGGATTTAGGATTACTTAGAAGCCTATGTAGACTTTTGGTAGAGCAATGCCTAGAACCTCACAAGGAACATATACATGCTGTTGATGGCTCCATACTTCCCAGCGAAATTAGTCTATCCATCCGTCTATACCTTGTTATGAAATTGAGGCAGATAGTTGTGCTCCATGGGAGCAGTTTACATTTGAAGATAAGCCTGAACCCTTCCCATGCGCCCTTATAGTTGGCCAAGATGTCCGCAATTATCTATTTACAAGTGGTCCTTAAATCGATCGCACAACGGAGCAATTGGCTCGAAAGCTACGCGACAGATGCCATCTCTTGCTGAAACTAGATGTCGTCAAGGTCGACAGCATTATTGTCAGGACATAAAAAAAAAGCCAGTCATTATCTTTCTGTAACGCAATCCATTCAATGCTATGGTCCAACTAGCATGGTTCCCATAAATCTGATCCTTATATATCGGCAGAACAAAAAAAGCATTGAGTTCATTATGGTTGATGTTGAAAATTCTTTGACGCTATTCTCTCGGGGTTTCAAGGAGCCCAGATGGGATAATTTTGCTTTTTTACATATCCAGACAGATGAATATTGTGTTTCTGGTTCACAATATTTCTGATTGAAACATCGTCACGATCGACAACCAATCAGCAAATATACAGCATATGTATCAAATTGCGATGACTGATGCTTTGACACTTCAACTTTCACACTCCGTAATTGATGTTGATCTACTTGCACTTACTTGAACCATTACCAAATACGATCTTCAAAGAACAAATTCAACATATCTTAAAAAAAAAAAAAAAAAACTGTGATTTGATATATAGAGTATCCAAGGTGCGACCTAAGGCAACTGAAAACTTTCAAATATTTAATATAAGATTTCTACATATATATATATATATATTCTGTAATACTTATAAGCCAAAACTTCAGATCAACTTAGGTTACGATGCAGCAATGATTTCTTCCCTCTTGAGCATGAAAATTTTATGATTTTAAAAAGACTTAAATTAATATAAAATTTATACTCCCTTATAAGCATATATGTGACGAGTTTTAAAAGCAATGAAAAGAAGTTCTTAAAAAAGAAAAAAGTAAAATCATGATTGGAAATCTGTTTGGTAGCAACAGTCGTAGCGTAGGTACACCAAAATACATTTGTCATAATTCAGTTGTTTTACCCGGCAACATTTTACGTCATCATCTACTATTCGTCGTCGTCGTTGAAGCATTTATATTAGCATCCCCATATGCCGTGTGTGTCGTAAGGAAATCCTCGTAAGATGGTTGTTGTATTGTAATATTTTATTGTTATAACAAAATCCGCCTGAATACCTTGCTAAGCATTTACAGAAGTTTCTCTACCTCCAACTACAACTACAAAGCACTTTATATGAACTTAGTTCATAGACTGTACGACGTTACATGACAATTAAAAACAAAAAGAAAAAAACGCTTGTACTGCACGGTCTCATATTAAGATATATATACATATATATGTAACGGAAAATATATGAAAAACACAAATTTTATGAAACTACACAACACAATTCTAATTTAAGATAAAAGGGGAAGAGAGAGGGAGAGAGAAAGAGAATCCGAGAGAGCCTTTTATCGCTCAGAAAAAGTAAGTATTTATTGTTGTTATTGTTTTTTTTTTTTTTTTTTTTTTTTTCAACAGGCAAACAAAACAAAATAAATACAAATAAAAACTCGAAAGGTCGTTTCAACGCGATTTTAGTGTCTACTAAGTGTTCGTTTATATTAGGAAGCAACGTAAAAAAGAATGACTCACTGAATCTTTACCGTTTCTCTTTGTCTTCATTATAAACATTGCAAGCACAAAAAAAAAAGGTGGCAAAAGAATGTATGTATATATGTATGTAAATATATTTATGTATGTATAATTATAAATGAATGTATGATACGTCTGTGTAAAAATACATTATTGGACCTTTATAAAAATTTTTATTTTTATCCGTAAGAATACCGACAGCATGTAAAAATATTGCTCTTATTAAAAAACGCAATCAGTTTCAATTAAATTTCATATAAAATGTATGCCTTCTATCATATAAGAAATGAAAATGAAGCACGGCTCACAGTATTTAGAAATATTAATGAAAAACTTCCTTTGATTGATTGATTATTGATTGCTTTCTTTTTCTGTTTTTTTAATCGTTTACTAGAGGCTCTATAAAAATCAAACCCTATTAATAAATAATTTCTTTTCTTTTATATGTGATAAGTGTAATTGGGTGAATTGGGTGAACTTACCAACTTTGGTAATTGGCATAAATCTGAGCAAAAGACACGGTGATTCTCTTTTTATTCGCATTTTCATTTCACTTATTTACTATGACTCACGCTAGCGCGGTCACACTCGCTCCCGTTGTATTTCAATGCAAATATGTTCTCCGTTTAGCGTGTTTTGAATTTTTTATATGTAGTTGAATCACACACGAACAGAATGTACATAAGCAACGTTTTTATCAAAATTATATATATGTGTATATATAAATATATAATATATTTATATATGTATAAATGTGGACAGGTAGTACGTCAGTCAAAACTACTTATTAGGTTAACGAATACAAAATAACAATCGTTATACGCATTAAATAAACGGAGGTATTTTGATGTGATTTATAGTTTACGTCATTTCGTGATGCATATGGATTTAAATTGTATACATTTTTTTTTTTTTTTAATAATTTTAATTGAGAAAAATATATATAAAAGAAAACACTTGTTAGATCACTCAAAGCTTTCCTCCCAAAAAACTTATTATTACAAACTCAAATTAAACTTGAACAAGCTTAGTAAGTAAATATTTCTTTCATAGATCCATGTTTTCTCGTTTGTTTTTTTTTTTTTTTAAATATATTTTCCGACAATTGTCACCAAAAATTTAAGTCCACTTTTTCTTTACATTTAACAACGATTTCCTTAATTCTTTTATAACTTATGAGATTGTTAATCAGAGTTGCCGTTTTTTCCGTACGTATTCATTCAACTTCTTGTGTGTGTGAAGCGAGAATTACAAATTGTTCAGGCAGGTATTTCTTTTTTAAAAAATATAGCTCATATTAATTGTGTGAGAAAGAAATTATTTCTGCGTTGTAATTTTCTGTACGCGAACAATTGTGTACTAAAACAGCTGATTAGCTGAACAGAGAGTGTACTTATGAAAAGAGAACATATTAAATATGTGAACCAACTAGAGTTTGTGAGAAATGACTAGTAGAAAGACAATTGAAACATCCCTGTGTTTGGTACTAAAAAATAACTGTAGCATTTCTAAACAGCTGCCTCTTTACCATTGTTCGCGCTCAATTCTGTGCTGCTCGGTCACTTTTAATATTTTTAGTCAATCCCGTTTATCTATTTTATATATATTAATTTGTTGCGTTTTATTGCTTATTGAAATGCGTTGTCCTTTGGGTAATCATCAAGTGGAGGATCCAGTACATATAACAGAGCTAGAATTGATAATATTTATTAAAAAAGGTTTTCCCGTCTTTCGCCCGCAAAATGAAGTTTGTAAGAAATGCAAAAATGGTGTGATGTCTATGTTTAATCTTAAGAAGCGACGTTTACGCAAAAAAATTTCAACCATTAAGAAACAAATACGTGATACTAACACCGTGTCATCTCTGGATGACAGATCTGAGGACAGTTTTGATCGTTTAGTGGGATCTAAATATGCGACATTAAATTCCATCAGATATCAACTGCGAAAGGAAAATGAATCACAGTCCAGTAAGCAAACTGAACGGTCCAGGTCGAAATCCAGTAGCGGTAGACATTCATCCGGGTGGGCTACAGAGTCAATGGGTAACACAATAGCAAGTAAAACGCCGTCACCGGTAATAACAAAAGAAAAAAATAATAATACAAGAACTTCACAACAACCCACTAACGGTGTGGAAGCAGCCCATCGTGCAACGGCTGCAAAAAGACGATCTGTTCTAGTAGTGGAGAATCCGCGACATTTAGACATATTTTCACCAACTGTTTATTGCGAACAACCCAAAGAACTTGTTGTATCAACTTCCAACAAGAGTCCAATTCAAGTAAGAACATCACAAGAACCTACCACCAGCGTGGAAGTGCGTCGTACTTTCCAAAATACTGCGAAGCCAGGGCATGTTACTGCTTCGAGTACCAGCGGTGATGATGACGACGACGAGATGTATATAAGTTTAAATGTCCTTAAGGAGAGTCGTCTACCTAATATACAGCCGATACCGAAACGAAAACCCTTCGATCATCCCGATAAGAATGTTATGGATATTTATTTGCAAGGCCTGCATGGAGGTTAGAACAGTTACCTATTCTTATTAATATTTTATGTTTTTTTAAGCTACAAACGTTCGTTGTGTTTTTAACCATTTATATGTGTCTACGTCCCGTTATACATTGTTGGAAAGTTGTTTTTAAACTACAAATAAACTCATTGCAGATAAATTAGACTTTAAAGTTAAATTTATTAAGCTTTTCTTGCATACTTTGTTACCTTTTTTGTTTTTTGCCTTTACCTTGTGCAATCGTTTAAAGAAGATTTGATCGACAGCCAGTAGATGATGAGAAATTTAAACTTAATTTAGACTTTGACATATGACAGAAAGCGCGAGAATTGCATTAAGAATTATTATACATATTCTGCAGGAAGCCTCGTATACGCGAACATTATTGAGCTGCTTGTAGCATGTCAGGATAAAGCGATGGTTTTATTTTTAGTTACATTGTCGTTGGAATACGCTCAGTTGCCTAAATGATTTTTGCCAGCTGTGTTCAACTACCTCCTTGGTGTGATCTATCTATGCATACCGAAAAGACCATTGGAGACTTTAAAAATTTTGCCACCCTTTCAAAGTCACGGCATCTTCAATAGGTTATTAGCCATATCCGAAGATAGCGACATTTTCAAGAATATACCTGAGCAACTAACGACAAGCGAAGAGCTAGTAACTCAAACGAGAAATGATGATTTTAAACTCCGCGCACTAAATCATTGTCTTAAACTAATACAAAATTAAAGAAAACGTAGGAGCAAACCGTTATGTTAAAGCGTTTGCTTTTGTCCTCCAATCCGGATTATATTCAGAATACGATAGTGGTGAAAATAAAAATAATAATTTGTTTTTTTAAATCCTTGGCATAATTATCTAAAAAATTGCGGACAAGTAAATAAACTTAAATTTGAAAAAGAAAAAAACTTGCCCATCTTAAAGATAGATAATCTCTCATACAGTCTCAACCATTTCAAATTAATACATTTGACTTGGAACACAGGCCTATCGATTCAATTGATCGATCGGGACGCATTTCTGCGTTAACAATTTACCTGTTTTTCTATTAAGAGAGTTTTCTGTTAAGAACTAGTTCTCATAAATATTTTCATTGAATTTTTCACACATATCTACCATGAGTAGTGAATTTTAATCTTTTCCCTATTTTAAGCGCAACTGTGTCGTTGGGCATTTTCCAAATTCGGAGTCGCATTTATGATCAAACACGTGCAACAAGTGCTCATTCAGGCACGCTCATTTATTTACTCTCAGATGCTTCCAAATTCAGGGTCGCACTAATGAGCTTCAGAGAGAGATTATAAGCGACAATTACATTAAAAATTATATAAGAAGGTTTTTGTACACTTGCATTGAAAGCAAAGGGAAACTTAAATAATTTATGGACGCAGAGCGGTTGTATATTTTTATTTACAGTCACTTAATTTTTTATGTATCACAATTAAATTTATTATTAATTATTATCTTCAACATTATATTTTCGAATCTATCTATTCGAAAATGTAAATTAAATTATAACAAATAAATTAATATCGTCATAATTGAAATTATTTTGCGAACATTACAGGCTTGATTAAAAATTACAATAGTATTTACAATAATAATATAATAATACGTAATAAATAAAAAGCCCCGCGCATACATACATAATGATACATAGCATACATATAAATAAATAAAAATTCCTGCTATGCCGGTGTGCTGACATCTGGAAAAGGAAAATATTGTCATCAATAAATTATATATAGAAAATTGACCAGAACTTACCATTTAGTCTATGGAAGTATCGCATTTTGCTGAAGCGATGCGTGTAAGCGTATTCTTGTTTTTTAAACTAAAATAAAATAAAAAGAAATAAATAAATTGTAACAATAACAAGTAAAGATAAATGCTAACCGACCTTTGGCATGTAGCGAATTTTCATCGATATGAGGCGCCGACCGGATGACTGGATTTGATTTTTATTCTAATCTAAAATAGAGAAATAATAAGAATTTTATAAACATGCCTATGTAACATTAGAATCACCTTAGGGCGGCATTGAACGGCTTATACTTGTCTTACACTTGAGCGGAGAGTATGGTGGGCGGACGTTTTTGTATTCTGAAATAGAAGAAAGAAATTAGTGGTTTATATATATATTTATATACTATTGCTTTTACCTCCACATTTCTAGTTTTCCTCGAATATTTTCCTTCAAAATGATGACACATTAGTGACTGTTTCTTGTACCCAGTTTTTTCCAATTAGCAACAAATTGATGATGAAGCCTAGAAGATTTGTTCGGTGGCTTCTTCCTTTGGGACAGGAGCCTGCTTCCCTGAAGAAGGCAAGTCGTGCTACTATTGTTGCCTGCAGCCGCTTGCCGATGTTTTTCTCGACCATATGGTGCAGCATAACGGACTTGTATATGTCGCAAGCGTCATAAAATGCGTCATAGACTTCAGGCTTTGCAAATTCGGGTTCAAGATATTCGTGGGCTACGATTACATCGTCTCTCAAGTCATTGGCATCTTCTTTTCTTTGGGTGAGGTCTTCCAGACATGCTTGACAACGCAGCTGCTCACGTATATACTGAGCTATTCCGTAGCCTGTGAGCAGCCAAATGTAGTCCTCCTCATTTCTAGTTACTTGTCCGGTGACCACGTCGTCGAATACCACCCCATCCAGGCCGAATGGCAGGAACTCTTCTTCGGCCTGGTCTTCGATCGTGTAATCCATCATCTCTATAAGGTCGTAATCATCGGTGGTAAAGTGCCCGCTGGCCCAAAATTCGATTTGTAGTTTAATTAGGCGGTTGATCAGCTTCATTATTTGTGTCGACGATCTGGTACCTTTTCTCTGGATTGGCGCTATCTTGCAAAAGAAACGTTCCAGTAGGTCTTGGCTTACCCTGTAGGCGTGGATAGTTATGCCAGGGTGAGCCTCCAGGAGCCCATCCATTAATTTAATAAATCTATGAATTGTTTGCACGGTTTCGCCTGCCAGCAGGTCCGCCTCAAGGGTGGTATTGAGGTATTTTATAACTTCTGCTAGCACCGCTTTCTGGGCCTGCCATTTGGTGCTGCTGATTTCGCCGCTATGAAATATTGAGTTAAATTTTGTCATAGCGGCAAGGAGTTCATACGTCCGAATTTCTTTGGCACTACCAATGATTTCTCGTTTAATTGCTATTTCCAACATTGCTGGCATTGCTGGAGTGAAAAATTGAACTGTTTCTGTTAAATTTCTAGGTGAGGTGACTAACAAGCTGGCGCCTCTGCTCTTCCAGTGTTTCCAGATGGGCGCGTTCCGCTCAACTACTTTGGCTACAAGTGCGGCGTCGTATTGTCGGTTTAAAGCAACCATTTTTTGGCGGAATGCATCCAGGATGTGTATATAGTCGTACATGTGTACGACTGTGTGCTTGCTGCCATCCACACGTTGTCTATTGTATTCGCCATTTGCGGAATTGCTTACTGCGTTGCGATTTTGGGAGCTCCAATCGCAGACCACCGCTTTTACATCTAGCCCGATCTCCTCTGCGATTGTTAAATTTTCCTCTATTAGGTCTGCATTCCCTCTGCAGCGGGTGATAGGATGGGCGCTGAGTAGCATGTTGAACGCCGTCAACATGCTGCGTACTCCGAAGACGCGTACCGTCCGGTACTCCTCCGTCTCCTTTAATTTTTGGTTTAGGATGTACCCGCATCCATACAGCGTATCCTCGGATCTAGAATATACTGATCTTTGGTCGGTGTACACTTCAGCGAAGTGTAGTTGTACGATTTTGTCGTGAGCAGTTAATTTACTCACGACCTCTCGCAGTGCCTTAATGTCCGGAACCACTCTGTTAGCTTCTTCTATTTCCTGGCCTTCATCTGGGTTTACAGCGGGTTCAAGGCGTCGATCCTTTTTACTCCGTGCTGCGCTCGCCGATGTTGTCGGTCCCTCGTCGTATATATCGTGGACGTATTTATTTACATTATCACTATAACCATTACTGCTAATATATCTATCAGGGCTTTCTATAGTAAATGGCCTATCCTCCGTTAGTTCTTCCGTTGGTTTCTCAGTTTGTGTGTCCACCTGTACTTCTCCACAATCTACTTCTACCAGTGCTTCTCCACAATCGACTTCTACCGGTACTTCTCCACAATCTACTTTTACTGGTACTTCTCCACAATCTACTTCTACCGGTACTTCTCCACAATCTACTTTTACTGGTATTTCTCCACAATCTACTTCTACCGGCAATTCTCCGTACGCGAACATTTGCGAAGTCATTTTGTCCACTGCGTTAGTCAGTCCTAATTTGTGCGCATACCACACATACGCGCACATACCCGTGTAACGTGTCCCCTCCGAGTTGCCCAATCGCTTTAGGCTCCTTTTAACTTTTTTCAATTTTATCCTAACATCTTCAACTGTTATAAGTGTACCTGTTTTCTTTGTCAGTACGTCAGCTAACTTCCTACCAAGTACCTTCCAGCAAATATATCCCTTTTCCAGACCCCACAACTCTGGATAACTCTGCAATTGTTCACTAAAAAGTGCGTCAGGTATGAAGACCATTCCAAGTGCTGGATTCGTCAAATCCTTAGCATATAGTTATCGTAAAGCTTTAAAAACATTTTCTGCGTAAATCGATCAACTTCCTTTCATATCTATTATCAATCTCTACTTGCTTTTAGTTGTAGGACAAATGCATTTTTATCGCTTTTTATTAGGGATAGAAGGGTTACAACAATAATACGACCAACACTAGTAAATATGAATTTGAGCTGGAATCAAGAAGAAAGGATTATTTATCCCTTTTTATATTGCGATTGGTCTACTGACAGGTCAACTGAGTTGGTTCGGTAAACATATTTTTGTACACAATACGCATATAGGAGTAAATATTATTATTAATAAATATGAACTAATAGATGGTTTTTCACACGGGAACTTGAATTGTTTAAGCACAAATTCTCCTCGATGACAGCGAGTGAAATTAAGAAATTCATTAAATTGCATCAACTTAACTACACGCTTATACCAACTGTTGGTGGTAAAAAAACAACTGATTTTTGTTTACTTTAAATAGCTTTGCACTACGACGGTTTTCAATCACTTCGACGAAAAAAATAAATGAAATGTGTAAACAGCTTGGGTAAAAATAAACGGTAAAGCAGAATTTCCTTCGATGGGATATTTCAAGAAACGTTTAGATATGAAAACAGCTGAGATCAATTTACAAAGAACGTGCGTGTTTACCCCGGTGTGAATTCGTGTGATTGTTACAATTTTATATTTGTGAAGTTTTTTAATTATTCTGTTTATATTTATGTTTAAAAAACTAAGTACGCTTTTCAATACTCGCCATCTGCTCGAGAAAGTTTTTGAAACGCCTGTAAGAGCTAGAAATTTATCGGTAACATCATCTTTAAGCAACAAAATGGCTAAGGCTAAGTCTTCTTCTTCCGATGTGTGGATTGTATGGATGGATATGGAGATGACAGGGCTTGAGGTGGAAAAAGATCAAATACTTGAAGTGTCTTGCATAATATCTGATGAAGATCTTGTTGTTAAAGCTGAAGGGCCACATATAGTTATTAATTATCCACCAGATGTTTTCGAAAACATGAGTGACTGGTGTAATAAGCATCATTATGAGTCCGGTTTAGTGGATAAATGCCTTAAATCTCAGATAAAGCTTAATCAGGCGGAGCAACAAATTCTAGAATTTTTAAAACAGCATATCCCTAAAGGAAAGTGTCCTTTAGCTGGCAATTCAATATATATGGACAGGTAGGTAGTAAAAGTATTTCATTACGATCGAGTACTTTAATTGAATTTTTTCCTTCTTTCAGATTATTTTTAAGAAAGTATATGCCTGTAGTTGATGATTACTTGAATTATCGTATTATAGATGTATCATCGATCAAAGAATTGGCTAGACGCTGGAATACTCGAGTATATAATGCGGCGCCCAAAAAGAAACTTGTTCACCGCGCTTTAGATGATGTTAAAGAGAGCTTAGAAGAATTGCAATATTATAAGAACAATCTATTTAAATTAAACTAAGATATAATTGTCTAATTAGCTGGAAATTGTCATAATAAAATATTGTGTCTTAACGAAAAAAATAGAAAAAGAATTTGAAAATTAATTTTATTTTTTATCGTTTGGGTTAAGGGCTTTTGCTTCATATTGTTCACGTTCTTTCCATTTTTGTTTCATTTCATTTAATTTGTTTTGCCTACGTTTACGTTCTAAAGTTTTTTTGCTTTCCAAAGCTTTTAATTGTGCCTGTATGGAGTTTTCACCATTGAAGTGCACATCTAACTTCTCCAATAATAACTTACGAGCCTCCGTACGATTTTTTGATGCTAAACGATGTGTATGACATTTCACAACTAAATTGGTTGGTATATGTCGTAAAAGTACACAATTCGAAGTTTTATTAACTGACTGACCTCCTGGGCCGCTGCCTCGAGTAAAGTGTTCCTCTAAATCATTTTCATTTAGTGTAGGATAGCGTGAATAATCCAAATCATGTTTCGCACGTACACTAGCCAGGAGCCAAAATTGTGAAACAGGTTTCGGCATGAAATTGAAATATTTAACTAAGGTTCCTAACATATTTGTGCTTATTTCATAACGGTTATGTGCGTTCAATTAAACCACTCTCCCATTACGCAATAATGCTCCACCTCTCTACGAAAGATTGTCATTGTAATTAACTAAATTTGCAAAGGTGTATAAGTGTGTTAAATTACCTTAAAGCTGAATTCGATTTTTTCAGGATTTGTTTCCTTACAGTTCTCTTTGAATTCGGCTCTAACCCTACCTAAGAAATATTTTTTGTCCGTATAAATTAATTGATTGCCGTAACGAATTAAATGCTTATATAAACGCAATACTTGTTGCCTGCTGGGCAGAGACATTTGTATATTTTTCTATTTATTAAAAATGAAAATAATTTTCATTTATCGCAAAGGCAAAAATGGCGTTAAAACAATGTGAATTCTTATGTACGCACAGCTGTTAAACAAATAAAAGAATTTTTTTTTGAAAAAACTATTTCTAAAGGCAACAGAGATGTTAAATCCCATATAAGCGAATTAAGTGAAATATTAGTGCTGCTAAGTGCAATCTATTGTTACTTTTAAACATCACTTACTTCGCAATGCATTTTAAACTGTGATTGTGCGTGTTTTAAAACAGCTGCTTTCAAAAATAAATTTTTTCGTCTTAAACCGTAATAAACGAATTGAAAAATGTTAAAAAGTGAAAGAGAGTCTCTTCGAAATGAGCATTATTATCGTCTTTGGATACTGAAACTCATCGTCGCATCTAATCGCTCAATTGTAATTGAAGATGAACGTAGCGTTCCATGCTCTGAAAGGTTTATTGCTAAGCAAAATCGAGCTGTAGAGTCTAGTGAAGACTTCAATGCTGCTGTACCATTACAACGACCATGACGCCATGTGAGTGATTATAGGAAACAAATGTTCTTAAGAGAGGAAGAAAAGTTCAAAAGTTCATTTCCTTGCATTCTCAAGATAGTAGAGATTTACCCGATATTTTTCAACGTTCACAAATGTATAAGATACAAATTCTCTAGTGTTCAGTGGATCAATGATAGATTTGAAACAAGTCTTTTCTAAATTAGTCTTAATCGCATTTGTGCAATGGATTTCCTTAGTTTACTTATTCAGGTCAAATTCGTCGCTAGTTTCTGCCGACAAAGTAATGCATTTTGCTTTGCAAATGTGGCTTACCTTCCGCAAAGACGCTTTCATATGTCAACGTTCATTAAAGCAAGGATGATCTTCATTCATGATTACGGGTGGTATTAGGTGTGACAACATATATATATATATATATATATATATCTGAATATATTATTTACAAAAGATTTTTATATTAGAATATCTTTAGCGGATGCAAAGACAAGTAGACAGACAAGCAAGATTATGTCGTATCAGTATCTTACATTTAACAAGGATAAAAAAAGGGCTTCCAATGAGCATTTCTAGGAAAGTAATTAAAGCAAATTAGCCCTTTGTACTAGCAAATTAGCACTTTGTATTAGTACTTTGTCTGTTAAAGATACATACCAAGTGAACAACAAACGTGAAGAGCCCTGTGCGATCCAATCTCCGCGATTTCATTACGCTTTTATTTTCTTGCAGAAGCAATGGACTTACAAAAGTCAATAGAAAATTTCAATCAAATTAAAATGAACGCAAAAGAGCGAGGAAAACCTTTACCTTTGTTTAGACACTAACACTAAACTTATCCTATGTTTTTATAACGAATCGTATCACGATGTGACTCTCAGTCCCTTATGCGAAAAATGACAATAATTAAAATCTTCTCATTTTTGTTTATAATTTAAATTAGTTTATGTATCCAAAGAAGTTGTACAACATGGAAACATATAAGTAGTCGAGAAAGCGGTCCGATTTGAATCATTTTCATTAGCGTTCGTTCGTATTTATAAATAAGATAATATGCACTATATAAAGTTAAAGTCTGATAGTGGACGCAAATATGGCCAACTAATCCTGATAGCATGTATAAATAAAAAAAAAAAAACAATAAATAAAATAAATAAAAAAAAGTAAATAAAAAATGTATATACAAAACGGGTTGCTCGCATGTTAAACAAACATATTTGCCCATATCAATATACGTACGAAAGTTTATTGAAATTAAATATAAGTCATTAAAAACGTCTGACTGATTACGAACTAAAGCAAGCATAAATGATTCTTAGTGCCGGGAATAAGTGCAAGTAATAAAACGTTGATCAATAATTCCCGGTACTATCGTATGCGGTTAACTCTCAAACGGCGTCTGTCAACCTTTTTTCTTGTCAATGTATGGACGTACTCTGCGCGAAAACAATGGTCACAGGAAAGCTGCTTTCCAAACAGGAGTCGCGTAGAATGAAACCATCAATGAGTTAGCGATAGCAAAATTGCATGAAGTCATGTTAGAATTGTTGCCTCATTCAACGCGTTCTCAAGATCAGGCCCTCCGTTTAAGTTTAGATCAAATGTTGAACTTATCACGAGAGAAATCTTGACAACTGTTTCTTGTAAAACAAATGACATTTACTTACCTACTTACCTGGAGTTATATTCAACCCGTAAGGCAACTTTTGACGGCCATATTTTTAAATAAATTTACAGAAAAATTGAAAATTAGAATAAACACGAAGACCGTATAATTCGATTCAAGTCTATCTACTACGAAAATTTTTGTAAATAATATGTTGAACCTTCGATTTACGATTCGTTTTGGCGGGTTGATATATTTTATTAAATTCTTGGGGAAAGTCGCTGTATCCCTTTTTTCAAACCAGTCGATTCAGAAAGGGGTTCCGTCTGTCCGTCCATCTTGTTTTCTCTTGTTCAAATTACAGGCCGCAATTTTTAAGATGCTTTGCTGGGATCGGTTTTTGGCCCAAGGACGAATGCTATTGACAATGATTCTGATCGGGCCACTTTTTCGGCCACTTCTCTTTTAGCGCCTAAATTTTAAATGCCGATAAATGGATAACTGTACGATGGTGAAGGGTAGTTATAGTGCTATAGTTATTTGTTCGTTTTATTATTCAGAGTCTTTTTCTTGAAGCGATTTAAGCATGTCCGTCCGTCTCCTGTATGCAAAGCACAATCTTTGCTATATTTTCTTGAAATTTGGTAATTGCCTTGGGCCAAGAACGAAGACCTCCGAAGAAATCTACTGTTTTCGATATTTTTTTTTTAAAAATCTGAAAAACGTTGTATTTTACCCCTTCACATATAAGCGTCTTTGCAACAGCTAAGCCTTTACATGGCTATTTTTTAGTATTTTGTGACAGATCGATTTGCCCAGGATAGGGATTATAAACACACGGCATTAAGCTCGGACCATTGGTATATAAGTTTACTGGACTCTTTCGGACCCCTTGCCATATACCAAATTTCGATGATGTGAATCATTTATAATCAAGACAAACTTCGCAATATTCGAAATATATTGATGAGATTTGGATCAGTGATATAGTTTGGATTAAAGAGAAAGAAATGATTGATGATTGATGCGCCTCCTTTGGTGTATATAGAGTAATGAGAATGCTTTTTTTATAGTAATTTAAAGTCATAAGAAGCGTAAGAAGAAATGCGCGCATATTGTAAAATTATGTTAGCTTTCAAACGCAACATTTATGGGATGAGTTAAAATACAAAGTACAAGTTGACAAACACACTGACTGATAAGAATTTCCTTTACGTACTTTGTAAGGTGACCAGACTCTATAAATTACATTTTATTTTACAAGCAATACATTATTCGGAAACCTGAAATCAAGGAGCAGGATGTACGGGACTGAAAGAGTCCTTGTACTCTCCTTGTGTACTCCTTTTTGGGTTACATGTACTTGACAGAGTGTTGTTGCACCAAACAAAATAATCTGGTAGACTTGGCAGACCTTCTTAAGCAGTTTAATAAACGGAATCACTCAAAGATTATTTTATTCGGATGCGATTGCTTGAGGAGGAGGAGGGGAAGCCCATTCCAGCCCATGATAGAAGACCAGCTTTTTCTCTTTAACGTCAAACATTTCTGTGAATTCAAAAGCAATACCACTCTTCTTAGAATTTTGGTATGCTTTCACCGCCTGCGGTAGGTTGAGAGTAACTATCGTTAACAACGATGAAGGGCCAGCAACATTCATTGATGGGAGGAGAAGTCTCATTACCTTTGGTGGAAGCATTCGACTTCTTGGGACAAACAGGAGCTGGCATCTTTGTTGCATCAACGTAGCTGACACCCAGGCCACCACTAATTTTTTCAATCCTTGCATTTTTTGCATAGAAAAATTCTGAGCATTCGTTAATGCCATTAACTGATTACGGGGAGGTGAGATCTAAAAGCTCAATGCAGGCAACACCGGAACTCAATCCAAACACAACATATGAAGACTAGTAGGAGGCGACAATTGAACTCTCTCTCCTGAAAACTGAACTTTAGAGAAACTTTTCTCAATGCCTACGAGAGATTTAGCTTAAGAGGTAGCAAAGAGCCGCAATTGCCTCGGTCTGTAACTAAGAGCTTACATGTTTCTTTCGATGAATTAAAAGCGTTTATCAATGCATTTACTTAACCTTTGGAACTCTATTTAACGCTTTATATAAATTTTGTTAATTAGTTTTTGAAAAAGATTTAAAAAAATTTATGATTCATTCTCCCTCTTATGTATACGACCAAATATAGAAATTAATTTAAGCAAAACATTTAACCGTTGATAAAATTCGACAAGCGAACAGCGAACAGCGAACAGCGAACAGCGGACAGCGAACAGCGAACGACAACATGGACTTTAATACAAATTGAACTGCAATTGCAATTGCAATAAATATTTACAATTGCGTGTATGTGTGTGCATGCGAGACGAATAACTTTGCGATCATTTCACTGTCATCGACACATATCGGTCTGGTAGCCGGCAACTCTTATCAGTTTATGAGGTTAACAGGGTTATTTTTGCTTTCATTCTATCCATCAGCGAATGACAAAAGTATCCGCGTTTCGTCATACGACTTGTAACGCCCATGTGCTGACAACAAAAAAATTCATATATATTGCACAACAATAATTTAACCAAATCCGTCAATTTGTTTGTCGCTCCTTAGTCCGGAAGTTAGACGGAGAACAGCCCTCGAAAGCCAACCGAAAGAATCTGAAGAAGGAATGGAAAGTTAATTAAATTTTCAAATTTTCATTATGTAGATGATCTTTTCTACCTCTTACCAAAACTCCTATTAGCCCGAATAGGCTTGTATTGCCCGCAACAAAATCTTACCACTCAATGATCTGATATCAATAATAGACAATAGTCTGAAATTTGGCTCGAATTCAAGAGCTTTTCTCAGGTTAAAAGAACCACCGCTCGATCCTTGGAACTATTAAAGACTTAACGGCTTTTATGATTCATCCCAAGATGAAAAAGGTTTTCTTGATCTAGCGTTCGCGTCGATCGAGCTTATTTAGGGCCTAACAAGAAAAAGTGTATAGCGTTACGTTAATGTGCTTTAAAGCCAAGTTATTGGGAAACACTTCAAGAAATACCAATCATCAAGTCGAGCATCCGAGTGTCTGTCCTACAGGATAAAATTGAAAGAAAAGCTTATTCAATTATTAAAAGGGACCCTTTAGGTATTAAGTTTCCTTTTTAAAATTTCTTTTTAAATAAATTTTTTTTATGCAAAAAAAAATTTCCTCATGTTGTGCGCACTTGTAAGATTCGTCTTTGATCGCCTCTCTTTCTTAGCGTAAACTAATCTGGTGGACGTAGCATCTACAACTATATAACGGTTCTTTCTCTTTTTCCTTTTAGGCTTATTGCGAAAATTTCTTAATCAGAGGTTTTGCAATATATTGCAAAATTCAGTTGAACGGGAAACGTTAAGCTAGCAGGCTCGAGTTCCTGTAGTCGTCTTAAAATTAATCAAGTAACGATTGCGATTACCAACGGTTTTTGAAAAGTGCTCCAAATAAACCAAGTGTCCTCATCATTTGCTCAACTCATTTCCAAACGGAAAGTTTCTCTTTAAATAGATTTGTCTGACGAAAATCTTTTAATCAAGATAATGGGTGGGTTAGCAACGTTTTTTTGTTTTGTGTTTTTTTGTGTTTTTTTATTTGTTATTAATAAAATAATTAAATAATAATTTTCATAATTAAAGCGAACACAACCAGTAATAAATTGCATATGGAATGGTTCGATCGGATTAGCAGCATACCATTGGTCGAGACGAGCTTAAAACGGGCCGAAGGCCTCTATGGCAAGATCAAGAGGAGCAATCGTTTCTTCAATTGGTATTTCGAGACGGCTGAAATGACAATTGTCTCGGCTTATGAATCGGTGCAACCGGCCGTTAAATTATTTGAATCACCCCTTAAACGTTTAGATAATGTTATGTGCAGAAGTTTAGATGTCCTCGAGCAACGTATACCTTCAGTTTATTTACCACCGGAATTGGTAGGTTTTGCAAAAAAACAAAGTCCATCACCAGTTATATCAAGTAAGTTATATCATCTCTCTCTCTCTCTCTCTCTCTCTCTCTCCCTTCAAGATGTACTGGAATACCAAGGAGTACATGTCCGATCGTTTGGTTAAACCGGTTTTAAAGCGAGCCGATTCTATGAAACAAATACGCAATGTCGTCCTGGATAGTTCGATAACGAACTATGCAGCAGAACGTTTAGAGGGTGCACTTCAAGCCGGCGATAAATTTGTTGATAAATATTTGGTTCCAATCGACGGAGATCAAACAGATGGTAAGTGTCAAGGAATATTTAAAGCTTGCTTGTATCCGCAGATGAGAGATGTACTGTCTTCTAACGGGAACGAAACATGGCAAGAAAAGCTATTTTGCCGAGAACCAGTGATGTGTTCCACTTAAGGGGGAAAAGGATTAAGTGAAAGTTTTTCTTACTTATTACTTCCATATTTATCAGATACTCGATCCAATTATTCTTTGAGTATCCAATCAAGTTTACTTACTCTTGACCAACATAAGGTGGTGGATCGATGTGCATTTTGAGACAGTGAGCCGATCCGTCCGTTTTTGACACGTTCGCTATTGCAAAAATTGAGCAAAAATTTTATACTTACCTTGGATGATTTGTGTTAAGGGACTCAGCAGCATAAAATTCTGATTCAATATATAGCCTGGGGCGATATGTTTATCAGTCCGTTTTTGGCATGCTTATCTTTGTACAAACCAAGTTAAAATTTTATTGTTCTATAAGTATATCGCGAACTGTAGGTCACAGCTTAAGTTTGTGAGTGACCTCAACTGACGGCCATATAAAAAAAGTCTCGATTGGTCAGCTTACGTAGCCATGGACAAAAAAGAGTTAGTACTATATTTTTGCATATTGATTTAAGAGAGATGAGAATCAAAGACTTTCTCTAAAGGTTATATAATTCGTTTATTTCTTTAAGTCCAACGACAGACCTCTGAACTCTGTGATAATCTATACAGAGCTTTATCGTTACTTTCAGCAGCAAATGAAGAGGAAGCCAATATTAATACGACAAATACAAGAAGTGCTATGAATGCTATAAGACATAGTCAGCGATTTTCACGCAAATTGAAAAGACGCTTAACCCAAAGGACAATAGCCGAAGCTAGAGCGTTGAAGAAGCAAAGTAAAGAAGCGATACATATTCTTATATACGCAGCCGAATTGGTAAGTGCTTACTCTAAACACGATATGGATTCAACCATTTCCTACAACGATTGTTTTCTTTTCCTTTTTTACGTTGCTTAGATCGCTACCGATCCGAAATTAGCTTATCAGAAAGCAAAAGAGCTATGGAATTACTTAAGTGCGGATGAACCTGAAAATCAAGCCAGACCGGCTAGTTTGGAACAACTAGTTGTATTATTGACCCGAGAATCGGCTCGTCTTGTTGTCCATATGGTTAATTTTGGTGTTAATATGGCTGCCCATTTACCCAAGTAATGAGCTACACTTTTCATGAAAGTATTTCGTTTTTTAAAATTTTTCATTTCAAAATTTTTTAGAACCATGTCACACACTACCCTGGAGGTTATCCATCAATTTGCTTATATTAATAGTCGTCTTATAACTATGATCAAATTGGATAAAGTCAAACATATGTCGAAAGAAGAAGCGGAAACGTTACTCAAACGTATGATTAACTTCTATTCAGATCTTCAAGGCTTAACTAACACTTACTTGGTAAGTTTAAGAATAGATAAATGAACACACATTTCTTATAATAATTTCTTTTTTTTTTTTTTTTTTATAAATAATTTCTAGGAACGTGTAGCTTCTTTCCTCTCAGGACGTATTGAAGCGGAAAAAGTTAGTGGCAGTCGTTCGACCATAAACTCGTCGAGTACATATTCTTCACCTAGACGACGTTTAGATGTTCAAGAGACTAATTCACCGTCTGCCCATAATAATATAAACGGCGTTTATTAAGATTTCGCGTCTTCTATATCAGTCGCACTTTTCTCTCCAATTATCGATCGTTGTTTTTGCTTTCATTTTCACACTAATTACTTACTGTACACTCTAGGAATAGGAATACTAATTACTTTGTTCTTTTTTAGTTTCTTTTAAGTTGTTTATTTTGCTAAATGCGTTCATATTGATCATAAGATACTTTAAGTTTCTCTGATTTAAAAAAAAAACAATTAATAAACAAATAATTATAATCGAGATAATGTGTAGCATTTTTCTTGTGATCTTTAACATTCTTTTTTTTATTATTATTATTATTTTTTTTTTATTATTTTGAATCCAATCACATTACACGAGTGTCTTGTCTGCCTTATCAGATCAAATCTTGAATTCATACAGTAACAGTGGAGTGGAGCATCAAATATGAATATAAATAAAATTACTCGATTATATCATAGAAAATTTTCTAGAGGAAATTACACAATTTCTTTTGAAAAACTTTCACAAGTAGCTTTTTATTAAAACACAGTTTAATCTTTATTTTTTTTTTTAAATTATTATTACTAAGGATTGATTAATTAAAAAAAAATAAAGCTGCAGTTGTGTTATGGATTTTTAGGAAAACAAAAAAAGTATATGATTAGAGATCGCGCGACAAAGCTAATGAATTAACAGACGTCAAGAGAATTAGGTCAAGATTTTTTTATTTTGAAATTTATAAAAGTCATTGTCTATATGAGATTTTGTTAGAGGTACGGGATTGCTAGAATAACAAAATATTCGAAGAGCAAGAAATGCTTGTAAGCGATCGATTTTGATTTGGGCAAATGCTGTACATCCAGATGTACCTTCAGTGTCTGTATTAAATATAGCAATTTTGTAATGTGATAAGAAAGAATTCTTTCCCTCTACGACGTAACAAATTCAGATTCTTGCATTTCACACGAAATTCTAGAATCCACAGGTTAATCTTTGGAAGGTCTTTTGCGGAGAGGTTAGCTCGCTGTTGAAACTTTTCTCATTCTAATAATGGCTGGTAGGTTAGATTTTAAGCTAGGACCGGTTGGGACTAATGCTGTTCGCATGATGCTTGCTTGGGAGCCAATTTCTGTGGTGGAATTAGTAGAGTGCCCATTTTCACCTTTTAATATGCGATGTAAATTGTATTTTTTTTTTCTTTTTTTAAGTACTTTGAAATAATATTCAGGTTTGTTATACTATATGGTGGTTTATATCATACGAGCTTGCATCGTTTTTTGTTTATTGAAATAAATATATAAATAAAATGAACGGGACACAGTAACCACTTGCTAGTCAGCGAACTTAAATACGTTTTGAACTTAAAGAGGAAAGAAAGCATTCATCGCACGTAAATTTTAATTTACATCCTTTCAAGTACATAGTGTCAAAATTTTATAAGTCCAACAACAAACACTGGTTACATCGATTTCAAGACGACCTTTTTTTTAGGCGTTGAGATTAAGTGAATTAAGCTAATGTTTTTTTTTTGTTATCATCTATTTAATTCAATTTAATTTCTTATTTTTTAAGTTATAAAACGCTTGAGTTTTTGATGTTTTATTTTTGAAGATACAATAAAATAGAAAAAAAAACTGATTAATACTAAATAAATAATAGATAATAGATAATAGATAATAAAAGGTATTACTACACCTTAAGTATTACATTTTTTTAATGAAAATTAGTACAACTGTGTTCAACGCTGAACAAACAATCCTATAACTACCGTTTCTTTACATATATAGGCAACTCTCCCTCTCTCTCTCTCTCTCTCTCTCTCGATTTCTCTGCCTGTAAAGACGTTTATCTTTATCTATTGACATTCTCAATATTTGCTGATTAGTATTGTTGTAAAATTTTTTAAACAAATTTGTAAATAACATTTACCCCTTTTATATACAAAAAAAAAAAAAAATAAATAATAAAAAATAGCATTTACTTTTTAGTAATAGTTTACAAAAATAATATGAAAATTGGTATTGTGTGCTTAATGAGCATCCTGACGGCAGGTAAAATTTTGTGAACATTCAACAAGTGCTTCGGCCACACCTTTTCTTTTCTTTTTATATTCATTTCTTTTGCAGTCAAAGCCCAATATTCTTTGAATCGTTTGGAAACCCGTAGACACTGTTCTATACCAAAACTATTGCAGGGATCATGGTTTTCATGGGAAACTGGTTTACCCACGCAATACGTGATCGATGCTACATCCATGTCAAGGCGTGGTTATTGCATTGACATGCAAAAGCAACAAGGTGATGAATATTTATTTGTCTTTAAAGAAAGAACGGTGGATTGTTTCCATTGCGTGAAAACCTTCGTCAGAACTTTAAATGTGTTTGAGAAATACGAAGGTAAGCTTTTCATAGGAAAACAGTTATTTATTAGTTATTATGATTCATTTTGAACTTTAGGCCCATGTGTGTCGTTACCTCCCGGTACTGAGCCCACTGTGGAAAATGTCTGCAAAGGAATTAAAGCGGATCAGCAATTGATTACTTTGTTTAATGAAAATTTTGTGCCAATCAATTGCCGTAGTTCGTTGGAAGGTGTTTGGCATTTCACATATCAAAATCGGTTCCGCTTTACAGGCGTTTGTAATAAACCGTACGCCCGTATACAATCTTGCCAAACGGCAGGCACGCAGTTTCTAATACAAAATCAAAAATTTAACATTACTTACCAGCAATGTGAGGGAATGGACGGAACATTTAGCGGCACCGTAGAGTATAGCTGCTTAGGTGATTGGTTTGTGGGTAAAAATCATTACTTTGCTGTGGCTAATACGAAAGAGTCGCGAAAAGATGAGAAATACCGTTGTTTCCTTAAAAATCGAGATGATGATTTATATATGGGTGTGTCCATAACAGCGGAATGTAATACTTTGAAGACGCCCGAAAATTCGCCGGAACGTTTAAATCTTACGCCCGTCAAGGCAGAATACGTAGAACCTGGTTGCACGCTACCACAAAATTTTACCGGTGAATGGGTTAATACGGCCAATATTGATGCCGATGTAATTATTAGTGAAACACATATCAACGAAACCTATTATCCCGACAAGGCTCGTTATAGGCGAACGATTTATGTATGTCGAGAACGTCGTGGCAATCGCGTAATGATGGCCCGTCTTACCGTGGACGGTTGCCAAAAAGATTATGTGTGCTTTGACTTTATGCCCCGCCATCACAACGTTATACGTTACCGGAAAGGCTTAGCAGTGATTAAAGATGATTTCAGTACTGTATGCTCATGGGTGCAATTTAACAATGCTGAGGATTGGTTGTATGATTTATTTTTGGCCAAAAATCCGGCAGCCGTGCGATGCCCAGTGGCGGGTAAATTTAATTTCACGCAACGCGGAGAGCACCCATTTAGGACTCGGATATTAGGTGGCGTTACTTTAAGTCCTCGTCCTCTTATTTATTGCAAAGAGAATATCTCCGATTTATCAGTATGCGATACGGATCAAAAAGAGTTGGCCGTAGACGAAAATTACTGTCTGTCCGTTGATCATTTGGGTCGTCCAGACGACATTTACAGTGAGTACATGAAAAATTGATTCAAATGAAACTTTCATAATGACTTTCAATTTTATTTTAAAGGCGACCCTGATTATCGCATGAAATGCATTGGTTTTTGGAAAGAAAATCTAAAATCATATTTAATAACTTATGATGATTTGGATCCTCTTTCGAAATATCGTTGTTGGGTTTACCAGCGAGCTGATTTAAATCGAGTGCTTATGTCGCAAGGTTAGTTAATTAATTAAATATAAATTAAATAATTTTTTGAAAATATTTTCAAATTTTGAAGCTGTTGGAGCATTTTGTAAACTAAATCAAGACGTCACATCTTGGAATCATACAGAAGGTGCTGCTGTTGCCATTGATGCCATTGAATATGAACGTGAACGGGACGATTGCCCGATGTATTTTGATGATGGCCAAGATCCTTGGCGTCTCTCGGATGCTACCAATATTATATTTGAGTGGAATTTGTATAAAGCCGGATCAAATCGTTTACATAGTCTAATTACTTCCCCAGAGTTACTTATACTGTACATAAGTTTTCTATATACAAATTTTTAGATAGTTTTCATTCCTAATTCCATTCCACTTTTATCAAAAGTAATTGAACAAAACTTTAGTAGAAAACCATGCATTGTTAAGAGAAATCCATCCACTGATTCCATGCATTTTAAAAAAAAATGTGTCCAAAGTGTCTTATTAGTATTATTAAGAAAAACAATTCCGTCCTCATGTGCGAAGAAACACAAAACAAAACAAATTGTCTTAGCTATTAATACACTTAACTTTGTTAAAATTAAGGAAGATTTTAATACACTAAATACACTATGTTCTTATATCTTAGCTATAGTTCTACGCTCGAAATGTCCAACGTATGTTATTAAGTTGTAAATAAATATATGAGATGTTTTAGGAAATAAATCATTTAGTACAACTATTAAATAATCTATGAATTAAATCCGAAAGGACAGTTCCGGAACAGATAATACTAATAATAATAATAATAATAATAATAATACAGATAATACCCCAACACCAACAAAAATTTAGCAAAATCACGCTCTTTCGTCTTGCAATTAGACATCAAAGAGCTTGAACACACTTGCTGTGCGACTACAATTATAGAAAACATGGCTTTCTTCTTATCTGTTCAAATCTTGTATCGTCTCTTAGAATCAAGAACTTAAAGGGAATCAGTTAAATTTGTGTTCAAAGAGCTTATTATCGTAGAGCTTCGTATCGTAGCGTTACGGAATTTGGCTTATAATACTATTTTTCTGTCCGGAGAAAAATTGTGTTTCTATCAGGTTTCTGAAATCTGTACCTCCTTCCGGTTTATAGTTGATTTCTGTTCAGTGTTATTCTACTTCTACCGCAACCGTGACGTGAAATGCGAAAAAGTCAAGTCGCTGAAAGAATCTCGCTTCAAGTTATATACAACAAAACTGAATCAAGAAGAACACCGATCATATTCGCCAACCTTTTTTTCTATATTTTTAGAATTCTCATCCGTCTGTAAGAAAATTTGATTGTTTGAATTTCAAAAATGATTTCATTTTTAATATGTATATAATGAAATTAACAAAATAAAAAAAATTAAGTATATCCATTTATCGATTCTTAATATAATTCTTTATAAGCGAGCAATGATTCCTAAGTAATGTTTTTTTTTTAAAGAAGTCGAAACCAATAAAATGTATTTGAATTCTCTACTCATCGATCGTAGATATATTAATAAACTTAAAAACATTTATTATTTCTTTAGCTTAGCCTGTGACTTTGGCTTAGGCTCGGGAGGATCTATAAGACTAGAGTGGCGTATAACATCAACATTGCCTTGTCGTATCATTTTCTCTTCCCATGAAGTTAGTTCTTTTCTAAAAAAAAAAAAAAAAAACGAAATATGTAAGTAGGCAGATGCACGTATACACACACACGCGTATTGATATGTAAGGCGAAACTTACTTGTATACTTCTAATTCTCGACGGGATTCTTGTAGGTAAACATCTTTTTCGTCTTGAGACAGTTGCGCCCATTTAGCTGCCACCTGCTTAAACCAATCGCGCCAAGATTGCTGAGGACGTGACGGCGACTTAATTTTTTCTTTCGCTAAAAACTTGATAAACGCCGAAGCTGGCTTTTTCGGACGTCCCAACTCTTTCACACGTTTACGCATTATACGTTTCTCTTTAGTCTCTTTGATCTCTTGTTTAAGTCCTTTGATTTCTTTACGTTGTTTATCGCTAATATTTGCTTCATACTTTGTACGATTTTCTATATACTTTTGCCGATCAATGGTGTACTGTTCTTGAAGGCGTGTTTTTACACTTGGATCGCAAGTTTCCCACTTTTTTGATATTATGCGTACTAACTCGATGGCAGGAACTTTTTTATTTTCAGCATGTAACTTAGAACGATGTTCGGCCATGAAGCGAAAGTAAGGCGTTAAAGGTTTCTTCGGCTTTGGTGGTAGACCCACTTGCTCCTCCAAAGATTTTGTCGCGTTAGTTGTGCTACTCAAACATAAATTTGCAGCCGTAATTGGCCTACATGTTTTATTAGTTTCATTTAAAGGCGGGGAGACGTTCGTGGTGGTTTGCAATGTTGTTGTAAATGCAGGCATTGGAGGATCAGAGATGTTATCGTGCATTTCATTAATTATTGTTGCTTTAGTGGGAGGATGTTTGTGTATAACTTGCCTGAATTTGCTGACTAACGATCCCAACAAGGATGTTGTCTTCCCAAGCAGCGGTACGGTTAGTATCATGGCGAAGCGCTGATTTATTTTGTGTATGAATTGTCAGTAAATAATAATGTAAATATTTATAGATGAAGTGAAAAATTTGACAAAACAAATAAGTGAAAAATCAGGAAATGAAGAATTTACATAAGAAAACGCGGACTAGCTAATAAAAAAATAGAGAAGCGCAAGTTAGCAAGACGGGGTATGTTCACTTATCAACCATTTGTTTTGATGCATATGAAAAGTTAAAGTTTAACAATTCCAATTTTAACAGAAACACCAAAAAAAAAAATTAATTTTATTTTTTTTCGTTTTATAAAACGATTAGAAAGTTTTTATAAAGGATTTACGTAGAGAACGACAGAAAAATTAAAAGAAAAAAACTCTGATTGAACATATTCTATCAAACATTTGTTTTGATACGCAAACAGCTGTTAGTAAAACATAACCTCAAATTTAGTATTAATAGTTTTACGTATTTGTTGTTTTGGTCTTGCGAGTTTTTTATTCATCGAAATGGCCAATAGCGAGGCTAGCAGTTCTAGCGGACGTAAAGAAATTCCAAGTGAATTAAATTTAGAAATTAAAGATAAAGTTCGCGTTCTCTGTTTGCATGGTTATCGTCAAAATGGCGAAACATTCAAAAGTAAACTTGGCTCATTTCGGAAGTTTGTTGGCAAATACGCGGAATTTGTATTTATTGATGCGCCTCATAAAGCGAAACCTTTACAAGAAGATAGAGAAGAATTGTCAGATCAGTTAAGCTGGTGGTTTAATAAAGATGACGGCTCTTTTAAAGGTACGAATAAGAACGGTCCAGCTTTCGGCTTTCAAGTAAGTTTAAAAGTCGTGGAGAAGGCATGGAAAACTCGAGGACCTTTTCAAGGTTTACTAGGCTTTTCGCAAGGTGCCTGCTTAGTAGGCTTAATTTGCGGTTTGGCAAAACGAAAATGTAAGTGTCAATAAATTTGGAGAAATTAATTGGAAATAAGTTTGACTTTTTGAAATTTGCAGTAACTTCAATTAAACCTGAATTTGCTATACTTTCTTCCGGTTTTGTTTCGGGTAGTTTAGTGCATAAGGCCATTTACGAAGAGTCCATTGTTATACCCACGTTACATGTTTATGGTTTAAGTGATGAAATCATACCAAAAGAAATGAGTAAAGAATTAACGAATAATTTCAAAAATGTTGAGATTCTTGAACACAACGGTGGACACTACTTTGCAGCCACGGCGCAACAAAAACAAACTTACATTAATTTCTTCCAAGATCGTTTACAGGAATATTTAGAAAACATGGAATTGCAGCAAACCTCGAACACAGTATTTTCAGACGAACAAGATGATGAGACGAATGTCAACAGTTCCGGCTCTCAGACTAGCGGTAATGAGAGCGAATAATTATTTAGATTTTATTGAAAAAAAAGAACAAATTAGTTTTTATATAAAATTCAATTTTATTTTTTAATTAAATAAAATTAAATTAAAAATAAAATAATTAAATTAAAAATATATATCAATTAATTATTAATGAAGTAATGCCATAAACAGGTTATAATTTTTTCATTTTCAGTATTATTGAGAGAAAATAATAAAACAAAATTTATGTAGTAACGATATATCGTTCAAATTAATTCGTTTTCATTAAGAAATGATTCGTAGGCTGACTTGCATGCATTAGTGAGATTTTAAATAATGTTTGTTTTTTCATTTTTACTGCTGTAGGGGTAGTATTTTTTCTTTTACTAAATAACGCTATTGAAATTGTTAGTTTTGCTAAGCTTTTGTTGCGAAAAAAAACAAACAATTTTACATTTTGTTTGCACGCAATTCGAAAGAAAAAAAGACAAAATTACCAGTAGCCCTCCTTAAAGTTACAATTGGTAGCACATACATCATCAACATCTTTTTGTGATTATGACAACACTTGAGTATTTTTCCACTTTGTAAAATTTTAAAAATAATTTATATTCTATAGCATTTTTTTTTCTACTTGGCTTTTATCTGAAGAGAGCAGTATACGACAATGAATTGCCGAGTTTAATTGAATTCATTCAAGGTGGTCTTGTCCGAAATTCCCTCCATTTGCATCTGCCGTTTTTCCATTGGTAAGTACTTCCCTCTCTTCCGTATTGCAAAAAATAATTTTTTGAAAATATTGTTAGTTTTTCAAGTGCTGTGAGTGATGCTGAGACTTCTATTCCTTCGGCTAGTTTCTTTTTTCTTTTATTTTTATTTTAAAATTTATCTATGCAACTTGTTCTTTGCCGTTCGCTGCCTCTTGATTTTTCATAACTTCAGGCAAATCGGGTGGTGATGAGTACGATGTGATTTCCAATGGTTCAAAATCACCGTCGTCGGTTCTGTAAAAAAGGAAGCAATTAGTAAATTGTTGGTGTTAAAGTAAGGCACAGATTTTTTTAGGTAGCGAGTCAACTTGCTGCAAAGCATTCGCACAGAATAATGTGCTTAATCTCGAATGGATCGTTTTACGATTACACTGAAAACCAATTGGATAACATATAGTGTAGTAGAAACTCTCACATTTAGATGCCCCCTTAACGATTAGATTAGCATGAGTCATTTAAGAACATTAGAGTGATTAAGAGAGACAGAGAGAGATAAGAGGATTGCATAAAGCAAGAATAACAAGGATTCCTTAAGAAAAATCAGATTTCGCACGATTCTTAACATCTCTACTGAAGTAAGTTATATATTTTCGGCACAAGCACATCTTGTACCAAGATCATTGCAAAGATCAGCCCTCCATTAAATAAGAAAAAACGCTGCCCTATATCTATGAAAAAATGGTAATATGGTTAAGGAACAATTTAGGGTCATTTAAATTATCTTTCTTTACCCTACAATCAGCAATTAGAATGAAGCCGGGAAATTTCAAATAAAATTTTGATCGAAATTAGCGAAAATTGGTGCTGATAAATATCAAAGATCTTTTTTCAATAGCGCTTACGCATGATCTTCACAGCGAATTTGCCTTACATGGCAAGATAAACAACAAACAATTACCTGAACACTAAACCTAATTGAGCTGGGGCCTGTGCTTTTGCCGTTGACACTGTGATGCCGTTATCCTGTAAAGTGGTTTCATCATCCATAACATCATTTTCTATATTAAATAGCCTTTGGTCCAAAGGCCTTACTTTTAGAATACCTGCAAACAGAAATGCATCTTAGTCAAGTTTCATTTTCTTTAAAAAAAAATATATATATTTTCGTTATTACCCTCCAGCATACGTTTCAATTCGGCTACTGTGGTGTTTTCCTTCGCATCAGTAAAGATGGTTGTTTTACGTCTTCGGATCATCAGAAAAACATCCTGCAGAATAGACTTATATTAGATGCAATCGATAATGATAGTCGTAACAGTCGTAAGCGTGCTTTATTTTTTTTAATAATTTTGGTCAAAGTTCATTTTACAAAGCCAGCTGGCACGGCGCGCAAGTGATAGTTATTGTTGATCACGGGAACGAAAACAACAATAGCAACAATAACAGCAATAGCAAGAATGACAGCAATAGCGGCTGCAGCATTATCAAGCCTACATTTATCATTGTTGCTATACCGCTTTATTGTTGCTTAAATTGATTTTCTTCATTTTAATACATTCTACTAGTCATTGGCTTTGTTTGGCATTCGCCTATTAATAATGATCCTTGCGTTTGTTGCCTTACCATGATTATTGTAAACGTTATTATTTCCTTGGCTTCTTTTCGTCTACAAAAAAAAAATAATAAAGCGACTAATGCGAGGATGTCAAGTATGATTAACCGCTTGATTAACAACGTTTACAACTAAACACCTTTTTCGCGGTAATTTAATGCGCTCTTATGGAGGATGTACGATTCTTTTTTTGCAGTCAACCTTAAAAACTCTCTTGTTAATCACACTTTTTTGGGTATTTTTGTTGTTGTATAAAAATATATAAGAAAATTTTCTTCACTTATTCTATTCCTCGTTCCTTTTTTGTCAGAGTTACCAGCAGCTTATGAGTGCGTATTGTTTGACTGATATGATTACCGCGTGGCCAATCAAAGGGTAAAAGGGAAATTTTTTATTAGAATCCTAAAAAAAGTGGGCTTAATTAAAGAAATATTAACCTTTCTATTGACGGTACGAAAAAATACAACGCAGCATTCAGTAACGGTAAGAAATGAATATGGCGAAAGTGCTCTCAATACAACTAAACGAATAAGTAAAAGTGGCGTTCTCAGCATTCTTCGAGAAAAACGATTAATTTATAAAATAGCAATAATTCGCATAACGATCGGTTTCTTATATTAATCACTTTCCATTAAACTTTTCCGGTTTTCCTTTTAATTTATTCAAACTCATTAGAAATGCAACTAACACTCATTAGTTTGTGTAAAGAAACAAATACAACGAAAAGTAAAGTGTAAGAAAAAAGAGAACAAAAAGGCGCCATTTATTAAACGACGCTAAGCAAAATTAAACTTTATGATATAATATAAAATCTGACGGAAGGCGTTGATCACTTTGTTAAATTCTGATAAGTATTGTAAAAACTGTGTGATCTGCCCCTGAAAATGGTGTTCAAATTTTTCATTGCAATCGAAACGCGGCAAACGGTTATATTCTATAGTGCTTGTTACAAAGTTTCAAGGTTACGCGAAGTCACACTTTCAGTAAACGCGAAGTGACGGACAATTTCCGAAAACGAAAATGGTTGCAAATGAAGCACAGAATATGTTGCAATTCAATCAAGTATATATTTGGGAAAAGGCCTTATGTGTTTGGTTGTGTCTCCCCATATTTGGATGTCCTTCTGTTTATGTAACTATGAAGTTCGCAAGCATTGAAGTGGGCTTATTACCCTCCTTTAATTGAATTTTCAACTTACTTCATTGGATAACAAGAAAAATCTACAAATTTGAAATTCAGTTTTTGTAATACTTGCTTTTATTACCGTTTTCCGATGACGGTATTATATGAGCTTTCCTTTTAAGTCTAGCTTCTGTAAAAGTAATTCCACATTGTTATCCTATATTGCGCTACAGGTGTACGTGTACTTTTGTGGCTATATCTCATGTTATGTGTACATTGGGTAATACTTAGATCAGCGAATTTTGTCCTCAATATTTTTGTTTGTTTTTTAACATGATGCGCTGTTTTACTGAGAAAAGCGAATTGTTTGTTAAAAACAGTGGAATGGCGCGATGAGCGATAGACCGCGATTGGGTAAAAATATTCTCAGCAAAAAACTACTTACCGGCAAGTGTTATAATACTCGAATTGCTCGAATTGCTTAATTGAAGTAAAGTGATTATTTTTTTTTAATAAAAACTTTGCTATGAAAGTTGTTTTTTTTTTTAGAGTACGGTTTACGGTTTACGGTTTACTAGCCTTTTAAAAAAGGCTAAAAAGACAAAAAACTTTGCGGTGAAAGTGCGGTTTATTTTTCATAGTACTGTTTAGACGTCGACCCCCAAATTTAGAATGCGCCTCTTGAGTCGAGTTTTTTTTTTGATACGCGTGTGGTTTACATTCCAAAATATCGGGAGTGTAACGTTGAATGAACTTTTGTTTCAAAAATTTATTATGTTCTTCATTGAAAACCGTTTAAGAGGAAAGAATGGAAAACGAAAGAAAAGAACAAAACCAACAAAATCGCACGACTGGTAAGTAACAATAGAATGTATTGAAAATTTGCACAGCATTCTTTTTCACTAACAATGTATGCAAATCACATATTTTGTGTTTGAAAATCTTTAAAATCCTTTGCACAAGTTGTAGTTGTACTCACTGCCCGTTATGGCATGAAATCAAAGGGAATGCAGTAATATACATTTATATATATGCGTAGCTGGATGATGGTAAAAGTATCACATTTTGCGGTTTCAATTGTATCTCGTTACGAGTTTTTGATGTTTGAACTGTTTCAGCGTTGGATGGATGGATGGATGGAAAGGATGCCAGCGGGGGAATTGGCAATGAGAATATATTTGATATCAGTCTGGGTTGATTTGTTTGTTTAAGTACATAAAACGAACTTGCAAATGCTTTTGTGCATATGTATACCGACGGTTAAAGTGTCGGTCGAAGAGTTGCATTTGGTTAGTTAGTTGCTTTGACCAGAACTATTTGTGGCATTTATTATTACAACAGCAATTTCTATTGTTGCTTTTGTTTTTCAATTGTTATGTACATATATATATATATATATATATATATATATATATATATATATATAGGCAATGCACTTATATACATGTATATAAAAGCAGTTATTTGCAATTATTGTTCAATTGTTAAATACAAAAGTTTGGTCTCACTTTCTCGCCGCATCTCTGCTGTGCAACATTATTTAATGCGGTTTCACTTGTTATTGTTGTTGTTTGGCCGAAAACTCTGATTTATTATCACTGTATTGTTTCGCTTCACAGGATGCGTAAATTTTGCGATTAATTGTTAAAGGTGTTAATGTATGAGGAACATGAGAAAATAGTACAATAACAACGTTTTTATATTCTATACCACTTGTGGCGACTGTATATTAAATTTGTGTGAATGTATGCCAGGCCTGGAGGGACGACGTATGAGTTAGAAGCATCCATTATTATATCCATTGATTTTCTATATTCCATTTAAATATGTTTAACAGTCTGGCCATCTGTCCGACCCTTGTATATTTTTGTTCAATCTATTTTTGAGATATTTTGATGAAATTTTTTGCACTGACATACATTGGACCAAACCATAGGACATGAGTCCTATTGAAAAAAAGAGTGAATCGTACTTTATAACGCCCTATTTTGAAAAAGTAGTTAAACGAAAACGATGTATAGCTTAAAGGTCTGGTTCATAAAATAAGGCTTAATATGGCAACAAAGTCTAACTTCTAGTATTTTATAATGCAAATTGTTCTAGAATAGCAGAAAATATCTGTGTCAAGTTTTAATTCAAGTTTTTAGACTTTGATAAGGGCATGTTTGAGCTGATGACGAGTATTTTTAGGCTCGGTTTGTGCTCGTCAACTAGGAATTCGTCAAAGATCTGTGAACAGACAACTTCTTAACAAACGGTTGCAAAGGACGGGTTATTTATGTAATAACCCGTATAATCGGTGAATAATCGCGTCCACTTTTAGCAGAAAATTGTATCAAATTTACAGGTTTGCTTGAGATGAAGTTCATGCAAACTTTGTGTTATCGCCTAATGACAAGCCGCATGACAGATAGACTAATCGTGGCATTATTTTCTTCAGAAGTGCTAATTAGAGATTGTAAAGAGTATTATTTATTGATTAGGTTGATTACAGAATTGATTCCCCAACGATTACTTCTTCGTCTGGGTTACTATAGTTTCATTATCGCTTAAAATGAGAAGAAAGGTTGAAAGTCCGTTGTTAGTTTCAAAAATAGGCTGAACACGTATCAAAAACAAGGTTAAGCTAATTGAAAAAATTGTAGTATAAAAATAGTTAAAAATAATGTGAATAACTTATCATCTACAACACATATCGATCCGAACTTTATTGCCAGTATTTAACAGAAATATATAAAGATTCCTTGACGATTATCCAATTCACTGCTTTACGATTATGAAATTGAGTGATTTGCGGATGTGCAGACGTCCATCTTGTTTAGTAGACTTATTTTTCCGTTTAAATAACTTTTAGATAAATTACTATCCTATAGCAGATATTAGCTTTAAGCTGAGTACAAATTATTCTCAAGTGTGAAAACGGACCCTGCAATTAATTAGGAATATTTTGTATTTTTTATCCTTTTTGCTGAGGTGGGAAGATCGATTACTTCGTTTTGTGAAAAGAATGGTCCTAAAGATGGTCCGATCATCTTCAATATTGTTAGTCCTTGGGTCCAAACTAAGCGCTATACGTGTTTTAAATATCTTCAATATTGTGACCTGCAAGGTGGGCAGAAGAATACATAGCTAACCGTTAAACAGGCGGGCAGACGGACAGATAGAAAGCCGAAGAAACGTTCAAACAAATTAATAGACCGACAGAGGGATAGGTAGACAACAGCAAGAGATGGGAGACAGAGGAGAACAGGCAGCTGGACAGATGGACGGACAAGCAGAGAGACAGGCAGCTGGACAGGTACACCCACGGACAAACGGATAGACGTACGGGCAGATGGGCGGATAGAGAGTTTTACATCTATTTTGATTTATTGATTGGTATAATAAAAGGCAAATTTATGTTACGCAGCTCGTCCTTGCAATGTATGTACTACAAGCGGTGTAAAGTATAAAAATAATTTAGGATTTTTTCTACGCTTGTTGACCGTCTCGAATGTTTTTATTTATTTAGTCATTTTTCTCGGAGAAACGTTACTGTGACTTTCTTCCATGATATAATTAATAAGGAAAAAGTTTTCCTTTTGCTCTATGACCACGAAACGAATGACTGCGCCCTTGCCTTCTTGTTGCTGCTGCCCTTGTGGAGTCTCACAAACCAGTGGAGATCATAAATAACAAAGAAAAATAAAATAAAAGGACAAAAACTTGCAATTCGTTTTCAACAATGTCACTGTCGAGCACTTTATTTCGCACAGTTGTCTCATTATTCTTATCAACCGGCTGTGCTGGGTTTATTTATTTTTATTCAAATATTTGAGACGATTTGTCTTAGCTCTTAACTCTTTGCTTTCACACTATGACTGGAAGGAATAGCATGACGTTGACCTAATATTTCTTCTCGATACGTTTTCTAATTTCTTTTTTTTTTTCTTTTTTTTCCCAAAAAGGTTTGGGATAATTCATGACCGTGACAGATTTTACTTTCTATACAAGTTAACATTTTTTGGCAATATACGTTTAAACTTTCATCGCTATATCTTTATATAACATATATATATATATATATATAGACATGTATGTATACAAATATCTGCTCTACATACGTATGCATTAGTATGTCTATGTATATATACGTGTATGTATGTATATGTATTTTAAAATAACTCTCACGTTCAAGTTGACTTAAGTTAATTCTGTGTATGCAAAACGAGATAGGGTCGGTCGTGTCATTTGGGTCACATTTATAGTGATAAATATTTACTCGGAACAAGCAGGATATACAACAACCGTTTAAATAATGTTTTCGCAGCAAATGCCAATCAAAGCAGAATATTTATTATGAATGTCGTATTGGGAAAACTTATGAAGAGCGAGCTGGAATTGATTAATTGATTGTTGTCCTATTATTTACATTCGATAATATGCAGTAAAGCGAAATGAAATAAATGAAAATTTTTGCAGTTATGTAATGAAGAGTTTAGATAAATAGCATATATAAACAGGACAGACTGACTGTTTTTCAATATATGGCTTTATTTTATAAATAATTTTTGTTTTGTTTTATATGAAACGGTTGAAGAGTTAAAATATCGACGATACAAAATTGAAAAAACGACAACTAAGAGTGCTACAGACGGGTAAGGTTAACCATTAAACACTCTACGCCCTTTCGGCTCATTTATTCATTTTCTTAATAATATACGAAAAATGGTGCATAATTTTCATGGAAGCCTTCATATTGGAGCGTATTTAAACGTCGACATGGTCTAAACTTAGGAAACTTAATTTACTTGCCAAAGATTTTATTATTTTCCTGTTTGTGCTTTCTCGATACAAAAAACTACTTTGTCGTCATAGAAGGATTTGCTTTCATGACAGCCCTATATATAGTGTGGTCAATGTGGTCCAAATTCCCTATAGTTAATTTACCCAGGACCGATTTTCATAAAAATCTAAATACTGTAAATTAAATCTTTAGGGCTTGCACAAGCTTAGCTTTCTTTAGAACCCTTTTTGTGGATTGGGATCCAAAACATAGACCTACGTGGTTCAAATTTGCAAAGGTTCATTTTTATGCCAAATTATTATTACGAAAGCATTTTCATCAAGAGGTATTGAAATTTAGGTCCATTTACCATGTAACGATTCACTTTCCATAGGAACGCTTATATGGGTAGGAGTTTACAAATTTACTACATCCGATCCAAAGTTTTCACACCAATTTAGAATGTCGAAATGGTCTTACTAAGCATTTTTGTCGCAAAACTCTAAAAAATAAATTATTTTTCGTGTAACTACTTATCAAAGCAAAGCGGACAGAGGGACAGACGTGCTCCAATCAAACTAGAAAGCGATTCTGAATTGGTCGATATAATAAAAGGTGGTTTTTGGTGTTACATACGTCCACACAAATTTAATGTATTCTATAATACAAGCGGTGTAGGGCGTAGTGCTTTGGGTGAAATATTTGGCAAACTTAAGTAAATGTACACCAAAGGCCAATTTTTTTCTTTTTTTTGGTTGGACCAGTTAACAGATCAATTATGTAAATTGAAATTTTAGAAGATTTTGATGAACATTTGCATCAAGTGTGATGTCAAGTATTTGCAGATGTAATACTAAGTCATTAGACGGATAGACAAGATTAGATTGATTCAGAGAGTGATTCTGAATCGCTTGGTATAATAAAAGGTCCGTCTATTTCTAGGTTTTACATACCTCTGCACAAACTTAATATATCCTGCATCAGAAATGGTGTAGAATAAGAGCAAAAAAAAAAAAAAGAAAACCCAAAACCCAATTGCATCATAACAGTAAAAATAGTAACAACAAAGTTCCAAAATTACACACTCAACAGTGCGAATATGATAAACAAGTAAATATTTCTTTCATTCAAAAAGATTTTTCCATTGTTTGAAGTTCAATGCGAATAAAATCGCATTTGCATTGAACGCTGCTCGTTGTTCGCCCATAAATTTGCGGTATTGATGGCGAAAATATGCCTGAATTAAAAGTAAGTAGAAACGATTTTTTGCATCGAATGTTTCTTTTGTTTCGTATACTTAACGCGTTGTATTTTGTTGCTTCTCTCTTTTTGCAAGCATGTCTGTCTGTCATTTTATAGCTTAAAAAAAAAAAATATATATATATGTATATATAATAATAAGAAATAAAAACGGAGGAAAACTTTTTTATCAGCGCATTTTGTGGCGTCGTTGGTTTTTATTTATTTTTTTCTTTTTTTATTTAATTTTTTTCTTGTTGTTGTGCTGTTCAGATCAAACATAGTCAATGGGTTTTCGCGATGTGATGGTAAACAATGGCTGTTTGTTTATTCGCTTATAGCTGGACATTGCATTTACATTAACATAAACATGAAAGCATCTGGATCAAGAATGAAGAGGTATAAAGCAGTTAGTTAGTTATTAGAGTAGATTTACAATTTCCTTATTTGGCTTACCTGGCGCACTCGTTTGGATTGTGAAAGGAGAAGTTTTTCTCAAAATTTAATTTACCTTCAAAAGATGACTGCGATAAGACGTGTAAAGCAAAGTCAAAAGGTCTTTAAAAATAAATCTTCCGTTTTTGTTACGCTTTGCACAAATGGTGTCTCGCGACCCTCATGCCTCATGCCATAAAAATCGTTTAGTTTTCAAAAAAAAAAAAAAAAAAAA
>KK502714.1:0-28371 GCA_000688735.1 Glossina austeni | reverse complement strand
GCCATAAAAATCGTTTAGTTTTCAAAAAAAAAAAAAAAAAAAAGAAAAAAAAAGCAAGAAAAACTTTACTGTAAGTAGAAAATTTTCAAATAAAAGAAAACAACCATTTGAATGGTCATTAAACCACGAATCTCGTCCACTGCACGCACACCTACAGACTAACAATCATGCAATCAATACATTTTCAAGAGCGCAGTTAAAAAGAAAAGTAAACGAATCACTTGAGTAGCAATTTCAAGAAGATACATGCCCGAGAACAAGAATGTTCTGCTAATAGAAGGACGATATAATTTTTCTTTCTCACCTTTAGCACATGAAATAGCCCCAATTTTTAACACTTACCCGCAACATAATGACATAGTAACACTTAAAAGGAAGTAAACACGTTCAACACTCGCTCTCGTAAACGGATGGGAAAAAGCAGTCATGTGAAGCTTCAAGTATTTTAGTTCAATTCAAAGGTGAAAATGTTATTTTCAAATCACAAACACACAAATGTTAAATATGTTGGTCAAATGCATTGATTCGATGAGTGAGCAAACTTAAAGTAGTTATAAAGCAAATGAAAAAGAAAAATAGGTGAAGAAATCTAACACAGAACAACAGTAATTGATAATAAACTGAGTGCGGTATGGTACGAAAATTGTTTACAGATGACTGCCGATGAACGGAGGAAAAGCGAAGAGTAGATCTCGTCTTAGATCGTTGAGTATAAGCGCGCAAATGAAGAAATCTTTTATTTTTTATTTACTTTATATATAACAAACATTTACTGCCAAGAAATTAGCTAAAAATTCTCTTAGCTTCACAAAGGAACCAATAGGAACAAGCAAAGGCTGCCCAATTGGGCTGAAATCACTGATTCAAAGTACATTCTCTTCATGGTGGCTCGTTCCAATAGTTTTTTAGGTATTTCAAAAAAGGAACGGAACACATGTGAAACACTATAGCGGGACGCGGCCCAAGGCCCTGCTTAATACAGTTCGCTTAAGACAGTTACTCATATAACGATTTGTCAAAATAAGGGCTTATTATAGTCGGGCGATCCGATTAATTTTCAACAAAAGGGGCTGGACATACAGACGGACGAGAAAGTGGCTCTGAAACGATTGGCACAATAAAATTTTAGTTTATCTCAAGTCCTTCTGGGCGATACATCCCTTGGACCACACGTGGCGTAGGGTATAAAAAGCACAACTTCAATCTGTACGAAGATGCGGAAAAAATTAATTTTCTCTTCTTAAAGAATCCTTTGCTTACACAAAAGATTAGTAGAATAGAACGAATGCTTCAATCTAAAAAGTGTAGAAGAAGAAGACACATACTATGATCACTTGTCATCATAGGGATATTTTGAATACTTGGATTGGAATTCCTTTGCTCCTTCGCTTCGCCATCCTATTTTAATATCGTCACGTCATCACATTATAATGATGAATTACACTTCAACAACTTCCGCTGGAATCGCCGACGTGTTACCCTGTTGACCACTCTTGACGGGCTAGGAATTCGAAATAAAAAAAATATAAAATTCTAAAGAGATAATCGTGCTTTGAATGAAGTGAGTTTGAGTGTTCATAAATACATATATAAACTATGATATTTGCATTGCATATTTTTAGGTGTTAGAACTATTCCAGAAAGTTAACATATATTGTGGCGAGAATATAAAACAAAAGCTTGAAGCTCCATTATCTTTTTCGTCCTTTTTATCTTTGCTTCCATACGTGACGATAGCAACCAACAGTGATTCCGCTAAGATAAACACATAAGAATAATAAATTCACCTGTGGCCGAATTTTTGATACTCACCACCTTACTTTGCAAGTGGGATATGTAAACTTTCATTCTCATGGGGAGTGAGTAATGAACAAAAAAACCCTCTTTTTGCTATTGAAAGCAGAGATGTTCTCAGTTACTATACTGTACTGTGATCGTATTCGTTAATCGATTTAGTCCGTTCCCAATATCAACTTAGGTGCAACAATTTGCAATATTTTCCCTGATAGTTTGGTTCTTGCGACCAAGAGAATGTTTACCATAGACTTTGCACAGACGCACAGCTGGGCATGCTCATGGGTATTTATATATGTGCTTAGCACAGAGGGACAGCTGGCCATGCTCATGGGTGTGCGTATATATACGCTTTGTAGAGTCTCTAAAGTTTCCTTCTGCTTGATGCAAGCATTTTGATAAAATTAATTCACATCCTTCGGTGATGGGTATGAAAAGGTACGTTTTAATATGAATATATTCGTCATTTGTTCCTTTTCCCACATTTTTTTTAGAGTAATATTAATGTCTCAATATATTTAAGTTTTCCTTCACTGATTTTACTGTAAATTCATTGTGACATGATGACATTCTTTCAGCTCGCGGCAGATTTATATAAATATGTTTTTTTCTCCTATAAATTAAATCCAGTTTGTCCAACCTGTTGGCCATTTAATAAGACTAAGAATTTTAGTGCAATTCAAAAATATTTATTTCTAGTTTTTGAAAATATAAGCACAATTTTTTTTGTTAATATAAAAGAAATTTTGGGGAAAATATTTTTAAGAAAATTTAAAAAAATGTTGGCGCAATATTTTTTAAAAATAATCTCAAATGCATTTTACAAAGACTGTTCAAGTAAAATTAGTGAATTTTCCGAGAGATAGAAAAAGTACTCTTCTTTTTTCATCTTTTACTCTCTACTAGTCTAATATAGATCTTGAGCCTTCAAGTAATTAATTGTAAATATATGCATTAACTCTGTGAGTCGCTACACTATATACGAATGTGTGGTATATAGGAATGTATGGTATTAGTTATAAATAAATTTTTCGATTCAGTCTTAGTATCTCAATAGCAAGACCAAGATTTCGCGAAATTTATGATTCAAATCGAATTTTTCAGAAGATGTTCACCCCGACTACGAAGTCAATGTTCGCGAGTTCATCAAATCTCAAGCGGGGTAGAGTTTACTTTTGTCATAACTATTGCGAGTGCTCAGTCGATAAAACATATCGATTGGGCATTCTCTGTCCCTACTTCTATCTGACCGTCATCCGAGTTACACGAAAAGAATTGCTTCATATTGAAAAGAAAACCATAAGAAATGTTGATCTCTTAACATGATCGTTTCGAAGCACAGATGTCTGTGTGTGTTTTACGTCTGCACCTGGCATGTGCCTTAATCAGACGGGTTGCCTACAACCAGAGGCAATCGAAAAGTACTTGATTGACGACCCCTCAGGGAGAGAGACAATCCCCATTGAAGGGGGCCTTGCTACCCTGAAGTACCGCAATAGAAAATGGGTGTGGGCCAAGTTCTCGCTTAGTGGTCTGCGTCGAGGCCTATCTAAGCACCTCTTCATTCTCTGGCGTTCCGATGGGTAGTCTGTAGTCTTCCTGCCGGAGCAATCCAACTTTTGGACAACCTGACCGCCGTGGACACCCTTCGTTTCGAAGCACAGTAAATGTCGAGCATAGAAATATTCTTGGAATAGAATCCGTTGGCCGCCAGGCAGTAAACTACAGCAAAATTGTATGTGAGAGTGGGGCCACTTTTATGTAAAAGTATGTTTCACAATTCGATATATATAGAGATTTGTATGCGAACTTGTATACGAAATTATATAGGAATGTATAGGAATTCGTTTTAAAACTCAAACGAAAGTTTATTCTATTGTCTGTGAAAAGCTTGCACACCTCTGTATTAAGTTATAAGTGAGAGAAAAAAAAAAAAAAGGAAAAAATAAGAGAAAAAGAGGAAAAGCAAATGAAAAACAAAGGGGACATCGGGACATCATTCAGCAAGTGTCAAACACAAGGTGTTATTGCTGTCGTTTGGATTAAACATTTTCTCTGCCCCCAAACAAATTGTTGAATTATGTTTAATGTTTCGGACGTTCTTAATTGAAATTTATTGTTTCTGAAGGAGAACCAGCTAAAGAGCTTGAAATTGAAACTAAAAAATGTTAAAAATTTAGATAAATTTTTTTTGTTTTCATTTAACCTTAAAGTTATATAGTCTTAGCTGTGAAAATATTAAATTAAATAATAATGAATCATTTATATATAATTTATTCAATATTCAATATTTCGCATTACACACACATTCAAGGTTCATAAAAATAATTCGCAAGCATATGTTATTACAAATAAACGCTACACTAAAACTTTCCGAAATACTTACTCACAAGCAATAGGCAATGGAAACTATATCTAAATTTTACCAACATTCCGAGATTGAGTCATCTTTTATACTGTAGAACCACACGCCTTAAGTTTAATATGTTTAAACATAAATTCTTTCAAAAGTTTCCCGCAATTTCCCAACCCATTCATGTTAGCCTTGAAATAATTTTCCAGTTTGTTTCATTGGAAACATTTACCCCTAAGCGTAGGATGTAATTGTCCCTTGTGTTAACCAATCCAGCAATTTTTTTGTTCTAAGCATTTGATTCTAGAAAATATGCTTCCATGCTTTTAATTACCTGGGGTGCTTGTGAAATGAATATCCCCAGTCAACCTACTGTAGGTGCTTTTGTCCATTAGAGCCATTTCTTCTTACAAACCAATGGATTGATTGTTTCCCTATTCCCAAATTGCGGAGTTTGCTGTCTATGTTGTCAGGATTTCCTTATAATTATAATGTAATCTCGAGTCTTACGTATTGCCTTAGTTGAGTTGCCTGGGCTCAAGGACAACTTTCTTATTTCTGGGCGCTATTTCAATGCGTAAACGAAAGAAAAACGAGCGATTGTTGCCGGAGCACTAATGCCTTGTAGGGGACTATTACGTTCTAATACTGAGGTACTGAACATATAACCGTCGCCTGTGGACTATAGGTAGCTGAATAGCATTACAATGTCTTTAGGCTTTACTTGACAGCGTAATCTATCCCATTAAAGTATACACAAAATAGTTTTCTAGAGCTTTAAATAAAGTCGAGCTCTATGCCTAAAAAAACAACGACCTTGTACTTGTCTTCGTAAAATGGAAGGAAAGTGTTGCTATGCTGGCTTATGGTATTCAAAAGGCGGCCCAGGCGAACGTTTAACATCCAAAATAAAGCTCTTCAGTGACTCCATTTGGCAAAACTTATTCGCAGTCTTTTATCAAAGGGTTACGCACAAGCCTTGTATTCCGTATATTTCTATTGCGTATTTTGGAATCATTGATTTGGATAATATTGGTTGATTAAAGCCGCATCGTCCGCCACAAACTAAACATAGCTAGATCGATTCAGAATTTTATCTCGATCAAGAATATGTACTTTATGGGATCTCTTAAGCTATCTTTTGAGTGTTGCTTTACTTTATGATGAAACGAGTATGCCCCCAGGCTTCGGTTGTGAGTGTAAAAGCAATGTTTGTGAATCAAAAGATTTATTTTTTAAATACTTTCAAAGGAAGAGATTTTTACATTCATACGTATACTATATACATATATATATATATATATATATATATATATATATATATATATATATATATATATATATTTATTTATTAATCGATAATCAATGGCAATTTTTTAATCTTTACTTTTCGGAAATCCAACTATATAATATATTTACACATATATGATGCATTTATAAGTGTGTATATATATATATATATAAACTTAAGAATTTCCTTATAAAAAAGCTGTTATCAGTCGAAGTGAAATTTTTTTTTTTTTTATAATAAAAAAATGATTATTAATTATAATTACGATTAATGTTATACTGATTACTTTTCACATTTTTATGACAATAAAATTCATGGACATTTTCGCAGGCAGCAAATGTTTGATAACCATAATAGCAGCAACGATAACACTGAATAGGATAAAAAAATCTATAACCTAAATAATTATTAAGAAAAAAAAAAAAAAAAATTATTTATTTATTATAAGAAAAAGCGAACTGATCATTAAAACATTTTAAGAGATACGATGACATATACATACCATAGCAGTTCCATTGCAATTTGCGATAATCGTATTGGCTTTTAAAATAACAATAACGTTGATCGGTATCAAGAGGCTGAAATGATGGATTGTTCGGAGGTCCTTCCGTTATAGTACTAGGCGGAGTAACGACAGGTCTGTTGGCAGTAGTCGTAGTAGTAGTGGATGGTTTCTCTGTTGTTGTCGTCGTTGTGGTTGTGGTAGTGGTGGTCGGTCGCGATTTTTCTGTCGATGTACTCATTGTGGTAGTGGTACTGATTGGTGATGGTTTCTCTGTTGTGGTGGTCGTTGTACTGGTGCTAGTACTTGTACTAGTACTACTGCTGGTGCTGGTGGTTGTACTCGTAGGCTTGGAATAATTGGGAAAAAACGGTCTAGATGTAGGTGTACTTGCAGTTGTAGTTGTAGTTGTAGTAGTAGTTGAATTGTCCTCCAAGAAAGGCGGCGGCATATCTTGACAAAGTGTACCAACAATTACGTAATTGAATAGCAGAATAAATTTCCATTGATTCGTTAACATTTTTGAACACTTTATGTGAAAATCCCTTTGAGATGATTGATTAACTAATTTTTTATTTTTAATTTTTAATTTCTAATTTTTTTTTTTTAATATTTATATATATTGATTATTACAATACAATTTGCTGCTGCCTTAAACGCGTTTGCTTTCAAACTGAATCGATTCTTCAAGTGTTAAACGAATCATCATCAGGTCTCTCGCGCTTATTCATTCAGTTTAGTAAACAATTAATGTTTTATTTATTTTTGTTTTTATTTTTCTTCGTAATATTCCATTTAAGTGCAAAATTTATACTCTTACGAACAATTTTTCGTTTATTTTCCATTTATTTTAATTATTCATGAACTGATAAGTCTCTGGTAACGTAAAGGGCTGCCTAAGTATTGTGCATGTGCAAAAAAAAAAAAGTCTCTCTGTTATTAATCTATTTTCTAATATGCTGGCGTTGGTACAACAATGATTTTGTGTCGTAATTTTTTGGTATGTGTGTGTACGTGCGTCTCATTTTTCGTTTTTTTTTTTTTTTTCAAATGTTACACAAATTGTAAAAAATTGGTTTTTTAATAAGTTTTAATTTATTTTTAAATTTCTACTGGAATTTTTTTTTTCATGTTTTCAAGTCTTTTTACCGATAACTTAAAATTTACAGTGCAGCCGTAAAAATTTCTTAATAAATGATAAGAGAAGGAAAAAGTATTGCAATTGAAATAGTTTTGGTAATGATATCAAGCAACTGAAATTTTTCATCACAAACCTTCAGAAAGACTGACTGGTGATAAGCTAATCATCCACTTAGTCGCAGATCCTAAGAAGTATAAACAATGTATCTGCTGTTGATTTGCTTGAAAGACCGAATGAGGTAGAGGGTTAGGTCTATCCGTAGTCTGTTATGAAATCATTTTTTAGCCTAATTCTAAACATAGTTTTTTTTCTTACTATGTAAATATATGTTTAATGAACTCCTTGAATATTATTATGCCCTTAGCTTTCTATCAAAATATGCCGCTTGCTTTCTAGGCTGGTAGACCAGTGTTGACCTTTAACTTGCATCTGATTTTCACTGCGTTCAATTAATTGCATTTTGTAAATGTTTTTTTAAGAAAAATGCTCCAAATGTTTTATTTTAAATAACTCCTATGTTTGTGTTACGAGGTAATTTGATACAGGACACAAGTTATTCAATTAAAATAATTCTAATAGTAATCTGGTTTTGAAAAATTTATCGAATTATTACTTTATGGTTTATTACGTGTATAGAATTTTTATTTTTTTTTTATTATTAAATTACTTAAATCAAGTGCTTTTTCGAGTGTTTATTTATTTGCATAATTTTTGGTAAAATTGAAAAATGTCCTTAGTTTTCTTTTCAATTGCTTTAATTCTATTTCTTCCATTGTCTCCATTCTTAAGGTAATCGAATAAGAATTTATAAATTTATATATAAATAAATATATGTTTGTTCGATTTTACACGCAACCAAATGTCACAATTCATTATTCATTCATAACAATATTTATATATTTGCATAAACGATGATTAGTAATTTTTCTGCGTACGCACATCTGTCGCCTGACCGCATAGAAGTGCTAGAAGTGCAAGCAGTGTTTTCGATATAATAGAGAGAGTGAAAAATGTTTAGGAAAAAAAAGGAAATTATTAAAATATCAGTAAATAGTTTTATGATTCAGTTACAACACATATTCATATGTATACATATATTTATATACACATACATGTATAGCATAACAGGTAACCTTTGAAAACTGCATCATTTAAGTCAAAGTCGAACGAATTTCAAAGATCTTGAAGGAATTATTTGTTTGGAGAAGTGTTTAATATTTAATTAAAGTTAAGAAGAATTTTTTTTAATATTTCTTTTTTTTTATATTTTTCTCTAAGCGTTCTCAGATTTTATATACAACATCATTTTGTTTATTTTATTTCTTAGTTGTAAAGGAAAATAACTCCTCTTAAACTCTTCATTATACTGTAACTGCAAACCACTTTTTTCTTTTGATAAGAAAATTGAAATGATAAATAAATAATATTTACAACGACATTTCAAAATCAGGCTTTATATGGGAAGTGGTTGAATATGTGGACGGATTCGAACCATTTTCAATTATTCTCGTCTGTGGGCCAAAACATGGCATTGTACCAGATTTAATCAAAATGTCGTAAAACTTGCGGTGGTAGGTTGAAGAATACAAAACGGACAGACGGACCGACAAGTTTTAATCAATTCAGGAGACGATTCATAAGATGACTCTGAACTTTTACTTCCTTTTCAAGAAATAATAAACCTACCTAACTGTCGGCATGTTCCATAATGTGTTCAGCACTGGCCGTTGTACCGATTTTTTAAACCTATCGCTAAGGGATTCACATACAACAGTTTTCTTAATCTCTTGCACGCATTGCCAATCAACAAAGGTTTCAATTAGTCTCAGTCTGCTGTTATTGCAATGGTTTGTCATTTTCGATTTAGTATTTAGAAATAATGAATTTTATCTTCATATAGCCGTACTAGCCGAATATAAGAGGAACACTTACAAACAGCTTCCTGTTATAAAATCTCTCATTCAGTAGTTATATGGTTAGGTAGACCCTTTAAGTAAACCATTTCGTCGTGGTTGCTTGTAGTCCTTGGAATTATCACTTGCTTGATATTGCGCATAAATTTCAGTGTGATCGTAATTATTCGAATTAGCCGGCAGCTGCTATCTCAGCTGGCAAGAACAGCAGTGTCCGCGTAGTAACATCGAAACAAAAATGTGGGGGTTCTTCTAATCTAAAAACAAATAAAAACATAATAATAAACACGTGTATAATATTTAATCATAAGATACTCTATTTCACTTCGCTTAGTAAATTACTTTACATCTTTATCTCATAAAACAGAGAAAATCATATCTTGTTATCATGTCGTTATATCAGAGTGAGGCTTGCACAATACATTGTCTGATATAATTCGTCAAAAGATACCAAAATTTATGATTTATTGCCATGACTTGCTTTTCGCAAGAATCTTAATACAGACGGAGAGCTAAAATCCGCACCGATTTAAATACCGATGTAAATTTACTTTTGTCAAAAAATTCATTACTCAGCTGCTTTCGTTATAAAATATGAAAATTTATTGAATCTGTTGCCATATAAAGACTAACTTTCCATGAGAATTGCTATACGATAGGAAAACAACAGAAATAAAAATAGATCTGCGCTACTTAAACGACAAATCATTATTCTTCACAAAATAATGAAAGGTAGACCTTGTTTCTATATAGAGCTCTTTTGCCGAATTTTTTATATGGGGGAATATTCCAAAAACTGTGCCGTTCTATTTAAATTTTCTGCTATTTCTCATTGACTTCTTGTCGAAAAGTAGTAATGCGTTATATTCAGAACGATCGTAACAATGATAAAATTTAATATTCGCCTTTGAAATGAGTTTTATCAAAATATCTGGACAATTGATTGAAAGGACACCGGACAGACAGGCGCACATACAAATAGGTTTTGCTCGATTTAGACAGGGCCGTGAAAGCTTAAAATAATATACTGTAACAACACTTCCTGGCTTTCTCAGCGTTCGCATCCACTCGTGCTGGAGGTATCTGCATAGCACATTATGTGTATCGCGACGCGTCGTTCTTCAATCGCATTGCTTTTTTTTGTCTTTGGAACAGCTTTCCAGCATTTAACTTTCCCACCATATCAGATGTTGCCACTTTCTACGCAAATGTTGCTCGTTTCTTTTCTCATTTACCGCTTTTCAACCTTCTACGCCATCCTCGTATAATGATATATAGCGTAGCGTAGTGCTATGTAGTTACGTGACGAAATAATAATAGTGTGTACTTGACGTAATTTAGAAGACATAGCATCGAATTTTTTCCAAATTTTATGCGCTAAGTTAGTAAAAGCTCTCTAGGTTTCCTTGACTCAAATCATATTCAATGTTACCCAAAATTTCTTGAATATGGAGAAGTATCCTAAGTCACGTTTTTGTCTACTAGTGAACCTTTAGTAAAATTGAAAATTCTTGCAGTAGACAGAATGATAAATATTAAAAAAAAATAAATTGCTTAGTTATTTGCTGCGTGCCTTAATAAATCCCTCTGTGTCGCCAGAGAGGTATTAATTCTAACAAAAAAAAAAAAAAAGATCCGCTTTATGGAAAGGTTACCGGTTCATTTTGGTAACTGATTACAATTTGTATCAAAATAAGTTGCATAAGTAAGGGCTGTTCGATATTGTAGTTAACTAAAGTTAAATTGGAAGCATACCTTAAGGCTGTATGCAAACATTTTGGAAATGTGGTAATATTTTAATTTCTATTAAATAATATTTGAAATAAAACAAAACTTTGCATAAAAATGTTTGTATTTGTTGTTAATTCGTTTATTTCGAAAACATATATATATAGATATATATATATATATATATATATATATATAGTCTGCTGAACTTGTTATCATTTAATATTATTTAGTTTTTTCTTTTTTATACCCATCACCGCAGGATGAGGGGTATATTCATTTTGTCAAAACGTTTGCAACGCTCATAAGGAGGCAACAGAGGCTCCACAACAAAGTATATATATTCTTGATCAGCGTCAAATTCTAAATCGATTTAACCATGTCCGTCTGTCCGTCTGTGTAATGTCTAGTTGTACACATTCTCCTGGCCACAAAAATGGAGCTATTGACTTCGAAGAAATATTGGAAGTTCTTGCAAGTAGGTTGGTATTAAAAACCGGTCAAATCGGTCGAAAGATACCCCCACACCACCACGTAAAGTGAAAACACCCCCTTTTTTTAAAAGGAATGAAAATTTCGTTTTTTGCTCATTACTCATAAACTATAGCAAATAAATGCACAAAAATTTGAACGCATGTTCTATGGGCGATCTTTATAAGAATAGAAGAAATCGGCCACGTTTCCTCAATTTTTTAATGGGTCATAATTTCACATTTTTTCAAAATTTTTATTACACACGGAAGCAAGGTTCAAAAACCCAATAAGGTATATAAATTATTGGCCACTTTTAAGTTGAGAATGAACTTACACATGTCCGCCCGTTCATCTGTCTGTCAATTTGGAAAAAAGTTTCGAAATGGCGCAAGGAAGTGAAAGAACACGCCTGCAACGTCGACACGTCTATACAACAAAGACTGAGAACATCTTTGCTTTCCATGTCTTTAACTCGCTGGTCATAATAAATTCCCACGAAAGTATCCTAATCAGCAACGCGCACCCTACACTTTAGAATATAACAATTTATATATATATTTTTTTTTTTCAACTTTTTAGAGGATAACGGCGATGGGTATAAAAGATTCGAACTTAATTTTTTTACTTATTGTTATATTAAGACTTATTTTCTGTAGGAAAGATTATATGGTACACTAATACTATTCGCGAGCGATGTTTATCAAGAAATTTAAAAAATTGCAAATTTTTTTGTATATAATGACTTTTTCAAAAGACGGCATTATGCGGGGGGGTGGTTGCAAAATTGATCCGATTTTATCCATTTACGATAGGATCCATGCTTGCGCCAAAACACGTCACTGTAGCAATTTTCCTCTAAATATATTAAAAAATTGCGTCTGGATTAAGGACAAAAAAACTGGCTGACATAGCGACAGATAAACGGACAGACAAGCTTCAATTGATATGCTGGCAGTGGTAATAGTTACGGACAGAGATATTTTCGCATTTGTAATTATTTAACATTGAATTGTTTTCCTTTGAAAGTGAGGCCTCGACTCGAACTGTAAAAGAAGAAGTGAGAATAATCTTTAGATTAGTGGCAATGAAATCTTCTCAATAACTTTTATTTACTATGTTCAAGGCAATAAAATAAAATTTTACAATGAGATTCTGTTTAATTTCTTCGTCATTATGTAAGATTGTAGCTGCGTGGTTCGATCCATTTTGAATGTATATTAAAATCTCGACAACGTTTCGAAAAAGCTTTATTTAGTTAAGTATTAATACGAAATGCTTGAGACATTTTATTATTTATTGGCTTTTTATTTTTTGTTTCGTTTCCATAAAATTAACAAGAATTTTAAATCATTTCTTTATATATATATATATATGTATATATGTATATATAGATGTTTAATTTTCTTAAAGTAATTATATTTTAATTTAGTAAAGTATCGTTAATAATACAACTTGAAGTATTATTATCTTCTTCGCAGAAAAACTAGAAATTACTTAATAATTTTTATATTTTAAGCGGTGTGAATATCGCGGGAATAAAGGTTAGGCTAGAAGGAAAAGAAAAGGTAGACAAAAGTTTTGAGAACTATTTCGAGCTGTACATTTTCCTAAATGTTGTTTTCATTTCCTTAAATGCTTTCTGGATTGCTTTGTTTAAAGCAGAAGCGATACAGAAGTCCAGCCAAGATACCTCCAATATTAGGGCCAATCCAGTAAACCCAATGACTATCCCATGAATTTTGCACTACGGCCGCTCCAAAACTGCGGGCGGGATTCATACTGGCACCGGTTAAAGGAACCTAAACAGGAAAACGATTGAATAAAATCGCGGTTTTTTTTTTTTTCGCCTTTACTTACGGCACACAGATGTCCAGCTGTTATCGAAAGTCCAACAGCCAATGGAGCGGAACCTTTAATATCGATACGCTCTACGTCCGAAACAGCTTTCACGACAAGTACTAATACAAATGTTATCAAGGTTTCAATAAGTACGGCTTGACCAGCATTTAGGTTTGCCGCCGGTGATGTTACACCTAAGTTAGCGCCCATCAGAGTATCTATTAATGATAACTATATAAATGATATAAAGGAGTTTTAATTAACTAAATTTCCAAAAACATACGAATTTAATTAATTTATTACATAAACTACACCGGCACCGGCCACCGCACCGAGACATTGCATTATTATAAAGAATAAACCCTTTAAAATGCTTATTTCTCCAACGACTAGAAATCCCAAAGTAATTGCCGGATTAATGTGACAACCACTGATATGTCCTACGGCCTAAAAAAAAAAAAAAAAAAAAAATGGGAAAGAAAAAGAAAAAGAGTCAATGTATTTGATTGCTTTTATGAAAGTATTTTTTTAACGGCACAAAAGGATTTTTTACACAGAAAACGCTTTCTCTTACGAAACAAACACAATAAGAACTAAACCTAATATTTTATCGTGTGTTAATTATAGTTTACCTTTCCTGTTGTGTCACTATTTGCGGATGAATATGTTTGCTCTCGTAAGCCGTTTGTCGCTAACACATACATAACATACTTAAAGGACGGCTCATTAAAATTTTACATAACATACCTGATATATGACATGAGTGACGTAACAAAATTTAAGAGACCAGGTAAAATAGTAAGTCAAAGATAACTACAAAAATATTATTTTTGTATGCATCTTCGGCCTAAATACTGTTGGGACATATCTGCCCACACACTGACACCCGGCATAGCTCAGCAAGACCCACATGAACTTGAGTTTGACAGCTTTCTCTGCCACTGTCTTGTTTTATTAGCCACCTAAAGGAGGAGGAGGGGGAAGCCACAGAATCATTAGCAGATTCTTAAAGCAGCCGTCACGAACAGAGGACGTCCAACATCCAACTACTCTTCTCTTTTTGTATCTTCATGTGTTACAACTGGTATCGTAATGAGTCTAATTGTATGTGAAACTGAATTTTGGGGCAAAGCCATCTTCACCCAACCTAGCTTTCCTAAATGTACGCGAACCACGAAAAGTGATTTTAATGTTTCCAACTAAAGTGTGGGCTTCAATATCAAAAATGTCCATTAATATGCCCGTAAAGGATTTGTATACATGTCCAGGGTGAAAGTCTGATTTGATAAACTTATATAAACTCCTTTTCTATCTCATACATGGAGGTATCCCCTATAAAATGTCGGATTGAGTTGCTACCTAAGTAAACAAAGTAGTTAGACGACCTGTCACCGAACGTATACGAGCATAGGCAGGGTCTGATTGATTTGTGTTTGATATTTATCTTTTCTACCGAAGGACTGAAAGCATGAATTGATCAAACCATACTCGCCATAGGATTACCGTTTTGCCGCCAAAAATCAAGTCTGAAAATAGATGTTGTCCATGGTCAGTACGAAGAATTCTAAAGATAAAAGAAACAGTTTGTAAACCATTTTCCCATTAAAATTCGACTTATCCCAAGTTGTAGTAAAAGCATTTACTAAGCTGCAAAAAAGACGCTGAGTGCAGTACGTCGGTCCGTTTGCTGCAAACTTTACGTTTTCCCCACATGTTAGATTAAGGTGTTAAACGTTTAAGGGCCTATAGTATTATCGCTCCACCATAATCCGTTGTTTACCTTAAGCATTAAAACATCAATAAGCTTAACAATCCGGAATAAGAATGCGATTCCAAGCTAAAGGAAGAAAATAGAGTAAAATCCCCAGCGTACGTTAAGATATGGCTGGACTTAATCACTTAAGGGAGAGTCTGTGTTGCAGTGCGGCTGAAATGATGGGAAATTCATGAGAGTCGATAGACTTCAGCAGAACTTTGAGTAGATTCATTATGAAGTTAAAAGTTGACCTAAGTACGAAGGGAAGCCAGATTTACTTTGCTTTCCTAAGAGAGCTCATTATCTCTTAGTAAAATCACTTTTATTAAATAATAGGCGTTAAAATGGTGCTAATAGATCCATAAATAAATTAAATATCTATTTTTGTCAATTAAGTAAATCTTATCTAATGCCATCAATTAAAACCATGAGTTGATTTAATTAAAAAAAAAAAGAAAAAAAGAAAAAAAAAATAGAATTCTAACGACTAAATTTATAAAACGTGCTCTTATGCTAATTATGGAAATCGAACCGTAAAAATAAAATAGCGACAACAACAATATTCAACAACAAATGTTTTAATTTTAAATAACACCATTCTTATTGAATAAATATACTTTTAAATCTCGAACAAGCGGTGCGCTAAGTAAAATGACTGAATGAGTAAAATGTAAACAACATTAAACCTATGTATGTATGTATGCATGTATGTATGTATGTATGTATATTTTGAACGTGTGATATGTGTAACTAAATGCGTGTCTGTGTCTATACGTGTGTGTGTGTGTGTGTGTGTGTGTGTGTGTGTGTGTGTGTGTGTGTGTGCAAGTTTGTAGACAAGCAGTGGCACAAGTTCATTATTAGTGGTCAACCGCCAGCAGCAGTAACCAGCATAAAAACCATGGCAATGGCAGTTAACAGTGCTAATCGTACATTAGAGATCTACCGAATAAACGAACGGCTGTAACGGCGTTTAAAGCACACAATATATTATAATCTCCTCTCTATATTCCATTGTATACGCATAGATAGATAAGCAGCGAGCGCAAGCCAATAAGCAACCAAGCAACCAAACAACCAAGCAAGCAAGCAAGCAAGCAGGCGAGCAAGCAAGCAGGGCAAGTGTGGTTGATATAAATATAAATTAGCCATTAGGCCTTTTTAGTTCTAACTGGGCCATGTGGTGAACCATGTGTTTCGCTTTCAAAAATCGTGTGAATTTTTAAATTAATTTTATATAAATATAAACTATGTGAGCCTGCGCGGCGACGCATAAATACGCATAAACAAACATGACAACATACGAGTACACAAACATCCATACATACATACATACATACATGCATACATACATACATTGGCTGTAAACAGTCTCTTATACGTTCATTCATTAATAGTTGTTTATTAAAGTAATTTTTTTCTAATAGTTACGTACAAAAACAAACACAAAAAGGAAAAAGAAAAAGAGTTTTTTGTGTGTTCAGTCTGTTCGCGTTGACCGTAAAAAATGTACACAAACATGTTGGCATGATTAGTGGCGTTCATATGTCTACGAAAATATGTTGTTTGAATTCTGCAACACTTAAAAGTGCGTAAAATATCTGAATGTTGTTTTCTTTTCATACGAATTCTATTAAAAACCGCCTCTCATAGCTCCCCTCTCTCTCTCTCTCTCTCTCACTCTATCTCGCTCTCTTGTTACAAGTTAACGATGGTTGGTTGGTTGGTTGGTTGGTTGGTTGGTTGCTTAGTCGATTAGTTGATATTCCTTTGCATTACTTTACTTACTTGTATCATATAATTTCAGTTTTTAAATGTTTTGTATATATGTTTGTGTGTGTGTGTGTGTCGTATAGTTTATACTTTTTTCAAACTAGTTTATCTAGTCATCTCGACGTTTAAGACAAGTTCATTGAACGTTAAACTCTAATACATATATGCTCTCATATAATGCATTGACATTTTATATATAGTCATCGAATACTACACACCAACAATCACACCACACCACACCATATAGATAGATAAGCCTACGTTTAGCTATCATTAATACGTTTGCAATTAATGAAAAAATACTGCAAACAAATAAAGCAAAATGCATATACATGCATACACACACTACACACACGCACACACACGCACACACGCACACACCACACATACGCATACGCATAGACACACTTGCGCACATATGTGCACATATGTTCTCATATATATATATATATATATATATGTATGTTAGTTATGTGAATGTTGATTATTTCGATTTAATAAACAATTTCTGCTTCGATTTGATTGAACTTGTGTTTGAATTCAGTTTGTGAACGTTTTTTTTATTTATTTATTTATTTATTTATTTTTGTTTTTTTTTTTTTGTTTTTACTTCTGTCCATAAGTAGTTCTTTCGTTTAAAGCGTTTACAAATATAGTTAAAGTTATTTATTTAATGTACTCAATAAACATATTTTTAGTTATAATTTTTATGGTATAAATTATATAAATGACATTAGTTTGCGTTGATGTACTCCAAAGACAGAGCATAATGCTATGCTCGATGCAATAAAATAGATAATAATTTTCGCAGCAAATATGCAGTAAACATTTAAATTGTTCGATCTAATGATTGTAAAAAGAAAAAAAAAAAAAAAAAACCAAAAAAATTTCAATGTTGTTTGTTGCATACTATATGAGCTTCTACTAGAAACTATATGATGATGAGCTTGCATAAATAAATTGATGCGAATTTTGATACGAAATCGCTTAAACATATATCAACGCTTCAACAAATGACTGTCTAGAAAATGTATGCACTTCTCTATTGGATTCAATATCAAAAAAAATCATGTTTGTTGAATATGAAAGTAAAGCAAACTGAATAAGAAAAAGAAAAATTGATAGAAAAAAAAAGAAAAAAGAAAAGTAAAATGTGGGTTAAATTTTTCCTTTTCTTTAAATCGGTTTTTCTTATTATTGTTGTAATTTATTTAACCCTGTAGTGCTCCATATGCAGACGCAAGCAACACTTTCAATAAAATGTTGTACATATATATAAATACATGGATACATATCGCTTTGGCTGTGGGGGGCTGTGGGGGGAATATATTATTGTGATCAAAAGGTGATAAGATTAAGTTGTCTTCGATTATTGCGAGAGCTGGCACATTATGAATCCCCTTCAGCGTGACAAAGTATTAGCGCAGAAAATGTCATAAGCGTTATGCGTTGTTTCATGAAGCTATTCGTCAGAATTATCGGCAGAAAACTCTGGGCTTATTAGACTGCATTGGAGAGCTTTTGGTTAAGAAAAAGTTTTCACACACACTGCGTAGAGGTCCTTGAAGACAAAGGGCCGAATGAAAAAACGCACTTTCTATTGCATGACACTAAAGTGACTATTGATAATATTGACGCCAGTTCAGCTGCTCTTCAGCTAACAAGAAAAAGGTATTCGTTCGCATGGTCGTCCACGTGACTTAAATGAAAAGGTTTCTACTAATTTTTGGCCAGACTAAAATATATTCCCGGTCAATGGACAGAATTTTAAGAGAGGAGACTAAACTATAACCATCTGTCCGTTATTTTTTCCCGTTTCTCCAAAGTTCCGTCCGTCATATGTTCGACAATGTCTCCGTCCGCCTGCTTCTTCACCTGTTTCGTCAATTATTGTCCCGGCTATCGACTCTGACGCCTGTTTAGGAAACTGTGCTAAGCTCTGCTAAGAGAATCGGTTAGTGTCTTTGCTAACCAAATTCTAATTTAACTTCACACTCTCACATATTTAGACGTCCGTATGTCCACCTACGTATCTATTTTTTATCTTTTCAAATATATGGAGTATTTTCTATGTTCAGCTGGCCGTATTTACGGCTGTCCCTACGTTTACTTAGAAGCTCTTCAATCACGTTTCTTGTAAAGTGGCAGCTGCAGTGTTGTGTATGCATCTTTTTTCAGGGATATGATCTCTATAAGGGGAAATCATAATTATATATCGATTAATGCTAATTTTAGTTGGCTGAGCTGACACAAGCTTTACTCCGACGTTACAAGGCGATGCAATGAAGATGCAATCAACACCTTTAATCGTATGGTATTGAATCGCATACATATATATGGCCTTCTGTGTATCTGACTGTTCTTTCATTTTCACATACATTAATTATTCAATCGTTCCATTTTATTTCATACTTTTGTTAATTATTTGTGCCAAAGGAGACCGTATAATTTTGTTGGTATGACAAAACTATTTTAACCTTAATTAACAAGCGATTCAATTATAAATTTTAGTGATTTGACTAATTGATTAATGAATTTATTATATTTCTCTGTTCGCTCGCTATATCTATTTACATAAACACTCATTCGCCGTTTCACTGTGCATCCGCCCAAGCATTCTTTTTATCACCCATTCATCAGACCAATTATTTAACCGATTAATTACTAGTCTGAACAAATACTTCTCTTAACCCTCCATGTGTATGTCTGCGCGAACCATATGCTTTGGTTTATCTATCTAAGCTTATGCCTGTTTTCTCGGCTCGATAATTTTATCGTTTATCCGTTTGTCAAGCGGATCAATTATTTGTTCATTCACCAGTCCATTCGACGATAGCATTTATTCATTCATTTTAATGTGTCCCTATGTCCTTAAGTCTAGTCAACTGTGCTTTTGCGTATTTTTCGGTTCGATAATTTACTCATTTGTCCGTGTGTCTTTTTTGCGTTCCTGCGTCAGATTGTTTCTCCCCCGATCCATATTCCTATAAATGTATATGGCGATCTTTCTTTCCGTTTGTTAAGCTGATCAAATATTTGTTCATCCATCAGTCCGGTGTATTTGTTCGGTATACGTTCACTCTATGTCTCTGCCAACTTTTTTATTTTGGTAATTTGTCCGTGGAATATCTGTTCGCGCCATGTTTGTACGTCGAACCATAGGTCTTTTTATTACGTCTGCTTTGGAATACAGCTTCGTATACATATGTCCGTCCATCCGTTCATTTGCAACAGTTTGCTTTACATACTGTTACTATTTGTTTCTATACGAGCTCGTATAGTTCTACTTCATAATGCTATTAAGCCAGCCCCCTTGCAGAAGGTAACAAACCTTGAACCTTTTGCCCGAAAACTTACTTTTTTAGTTTTTACATAGATTTACAGTGCGAAATACATTTTTGCTTGCGAAGAACAATCAAGCCTTTCAGGTCTTCGAATTGAACTGAGATCCTTCAGCCTTTGCAAAGCTTAAGCTTTTCATTATTTTATCAAGAATCTTAATTATAGGTTATGCTAAAGTATAAGGCGGCGAGTAAAAGTGAACCATCCTATTATTTTCTAGATTTTAATAAAAAAATCTCAGGTGGGTTTGGCTTTATTACGTGCTGAACTACTTTGGATAAAACTTTAATTATGCAGTAAAGTAAAAAATAATTTATTAGCAACAACGGATAATCTAAGCTGCAATTAAGTTCAATTCTATCAGCACTATCTTCTGAATTGCCTAAATCAAAACTTCTTAATATATATGATTAAGTAAATGCTACGATTGCGTAAAAAAAAACTGGACAATTAAAAATCACTTTGCAGGTAAACTAACTACTAACTACCTTTGTCGTTATTTTTATTGTTTTGTTTTGTTTTGTTTTGTTTTTCTGTTTTCTTATTCAAAACGAAGCCCTAAAGGCCTAAAGCTTAACCTAAATTCTTCGATTCGATTGAAGGCTAAATGATTCTTAACAGTTTTAATTAAATCACTATTGAAATAATTAAATCTTAGCTGTTTTTGTTGTTGTTGCTGTTGTTGTTGTTGTTGTTTCTCTCATATGATAGTTAACTTTTAAAACATTTTCTTAGCGAACAAGTGCGTGTAATTATGCACACGTTTGGTGAATAAAATCAGCGGAAAACATATATAATATATATATAAAATAAAATTAATGACTTTTAAAAATTACACACATATATGATTTCATAAAATTTACAAATGTTAGACGCGAACTGTGGAATAAGAAGAAATAATAAAAAAAAAAAAAACCCGTCTGACAAAATGAAACCAACAGCATACGCACTAATTGCAGTAAATTGTAAATTGCGTCTCGTTTATAATTTGTGGTGTAGTTTTGCCTTCTCTTTCCATTTTCAATACGCAAAAGAAAAAAAAAATAAAAAAAAAAAATTAGCAACTTCAACCGATTCATGTTATTCCGAACCGGTTCACTTATGTATTTTTTTTAATATGGCAATTTTTTTTTGCCATATTAAACAGCAACGGAGGATGGGAAAACATCAATTTTCTCAGATCGCTTCGAATCACAAGAAAAATTTACCCAAAAGAAGCATTTAGGGAAAAGTTCACATCAATTTAAGCGCATCCGTCCGTTCATCTGATTACATCTCTCATTCATGTTTACTGCGAATATTGTAAATTTAAACTGAAATTGACTCGATATCCCTCTTCTTAACAGCTTGGAAATATTAATTTTGAAAATGATTTACATGTGCTCACCAATACCTTCACAATAACTGGTACAAAGCCAGAGGACGAACCGTTATTAATTAAACATTTAAAAAAAAAAGAAAGAGAAAGAAAAAAAATTTACCTTTGCTTCGAATCTACTACGATATCGACTGAAATTTAATCGGAACAAACATCGAAATACGAAAACTTGACTGATTAGACGGACGAAAACAGGAGAATGCGAAGCAGTTTTCACATTTCAAAAAATAAAGAATCTTTAGCTTAGTTTAACTTCCCTTGTTTACTTATGTGCTCATTAATTGACAACATCTTGAGTTCATTAAATTTATCTCCTTTCTTAGGCTTAATATTTCATTGGAATATCTTACGGTGCCTTAGCTAAGGCGTTAAGTATCTGAGATTCGCCTTAAATCGCACTTGAGTTCGAAATTCTAAGTTTCTTTGTCATTTGTTCAAACCTTAGTTATGAATTCAGTTAAATTCATTTAAAATGTAGTTAACAATATGTGATGATGTGTGCTTTGTTATGCCTTTTGCCAACAACAACAACAACAACAGCAACAACAACCCCAACAGTCGCAAATCACATACAACAACTGATTTTTATCAGTTAAAGAAAAACAAAAAAAAAAAGAAACAAGAATTGAAACTATTAGACATATATTCGTTATTTACACACACCCACTTAATTATTTGACATTTAAGTTTAGGTCTTTTAAAATTGTACGAATACCACCAACCAAGCCTTGTATTTGATTTATTTTCTTCAATTTCAAGGTACAATATTAATGAACGAAGTTTCAAGTATTGAAAATCGATTATATGTATGATCGTCTGCTACTTACTTGAGCCATTGAAGCCACGGCTAGACCGAAGGCGAATGCTATTCGTTCCACCGACCCTCCAAGGCAACTGAATAAGCCCACAAAGAGTAGAAAAAATGTGCCGACAAATTCAGCCAATAACTCTTTCCAGAGCTGTTTATTTTCTTTCAAATCCTTTACACCAACTATGTCGCCCATATCTGTAAGCAAATTAAACAAATGATTAAACACTAATAATAAGCAAAAACAAGTAAAAGCACTATAGTATGCACCGGCTTGCCATCACCCTACACTTCATTCGACTCATATAAAGATTTTTCAAAATAAGATTTTATATGGCAGACTGTCGAAAAAGGTGGCCAATCCGAAACATTTCCAACAATGTTCACCCTTGGGACAAAATACGTTAGTGTATAAAATTTCATGAAATTATCTCAAAAATTATGGCCTGTATGCTGGTTGGACATACGAAAACATGACGGACGGACAAACTTAAATCAATTCGCAAAGCAATTGTGAATCGATTGGTATAGTAAAAGTTGGTGCTATCCCAAGTGCTTCTGGGCCTTGAACGATGTTGAGCGATGGGATAGGGAATAAAATGCAAAAAATGCAAATAATAATATTTTAAAAAACAAGACGGACAGACAAGTTTAGATCGATTCAGAAAGTGATTCAGGAAGTGAGTATAGTAAATGAGACCTATTGGGTGTTGAACTATAAAAAGTAAGAAATTCCAATAATAATAATAATAATAATAATAATAATAATAATATAATAATAATAATAATAAATTCATAAGAGATTCGTTCAAGTGATTATTCGACTCGAGTGAAAACTACATTTCATAAGTTTTGAAAAGAAGTCATAATCACATAATGTATGTTCACACAGACAATAGGTTGTATGGTAATCGCTAGCTTACGAGCTTGTAGCCTTTAATTTACATATTTATTCCAATAATAAAACTTCGGGCAATTGTCAACTCATTTTGGATAGTCAAGACCATCGTTCCAGGGCTTATAAAAACCAATTTTCTCTACCTCTATCTCTCTTTCTATGTGACATTCTTTTAGTAAAAAATAAAAAAGTTTCGAAATTTGTGAAATTCTTTAGAAATCAATATTTCTTGCATTCTTGTTAATTATTTCATAAAAAATATCAGTTTTCGTCAACGTTTATTTACATTAACAAAAGATTGAATTGCGCAGAAAGAAAGAAAAGTAAGGAAAAAAGGCAATTGTGTTGTCGAGCATAGTAACGTGAAATGTATTGTGAAAAAGAAAAACTCTGTTGCCTTTTAAAATTTTACTTTTAAATCGAACGGATTGAAAAAAATTTGCCCCATTTCGTCTAAATATTCCATCGTATGTCAAAATAGTATTTTGCACCGATTTTTATATAGAAATATTCAAAATGGGAAGTTTTTTTCATATAATGATTTCGAAACTAGCGATTTACGTGGCATGTAATCGTAACAGTTATCCAATTTTTTGTTGTCGTCTGTCCCGTGTCAATAGTTTCTTAAGTAACCAAAAAAAAAAGATCGCAAGATTGACAGAGAAATTGGTAAACGGAAAAGCGGATGAGCAGAGAACCAAGTGGATAGGAAAAAAGATCGCTGAAAAGCAAGGAGGACAGTTGAGTAGAAAAGCTGGAAAGTCAGTTTGCGAAAAAGGCCACGAAGTCAAGTAAGCAGATGGTTCGATAATTTGCCGGCAAAAAGGATGTCTCGGCAACCGATCCAATAATAAGAGAACTGACAGGCACGGCAGCCGTCAACCGGTGGATATGCGGGCTCTTAGGCAAGCAGATAATAGAATAGATTGAAAGATGTAAGGACTGACAATCAGACAAGCAAACTAACAGCAATAATGCATAGAGAACATGGACATATTAAATGACAAACAAACACAGAAAAATTATCACGCAGATGGATTGGCAGAAAGCTAACTGAAAGTGATTTTGACGAACGGACATAAGAGAACTTGGGCTGGCAGGAAGACTTAATAAGCGACCTAGGCAAAGGCATATAGTCAAAGGAACTAACTACTGATGGACAGCCGGACGAACACGGGTGTAATATATTTGTACGAATAGCAAAATTTCTTTCAAATTAATTCCATGATATTCGTTCTACTTTTATTTTAAATTATTTATTTGTTTATTTCCATATGCAATTTAATTGCAGTAAAATAAGAGTCGAGTACACTAGACTCTTAAAAGTAAATCTTAAGCCAAACATTACAACTTACGTTTAGAAAGAATAGAAAATAAGGAAAAACCAAAAGATCACAATCCGTGTGTAAACAAACTATCTATCGGGACAACTTCAAGCACACTGACCCATCCTCAGGCTCGTTATAATTACCTCGATAAGGAAACTAATGAACTTCATCTCACACATTCACCAAAAAAGTCGAACCACGTAAAAACGAGGTTCGCTGGTGATGAAATTTACTTTTCCCGTTCAAAGTGACCGATCATTTATCCGACAAAGTTCCCTATACACGTAACACCGTATGACGATCAGTAAAAATGAAGGAAAGAGAAAGAGAGAGAGGGAGGTGATCGCAGTGTGCACGATCGGTAACTGTTGTGGCTTTATCGAGTAAACACATCGACTACATATACTCTAAGCACTCTAAGCAAATGTTTGTCAGACTTAATTACGCGTGAAGTGTACCGAAAAAAAGAAAAAAAGAAAAAAAGTCGAGAAACTGTAACTCAGCTTTTAATTCACTTAACGAGTTGATCGATCTGTTTAAGTTTCAATCTTTTATTTCGCTTGAATAGAAAATATTATGAGGATATGACTTTGATGGGGAGCCCTCACCTGCTTTTTGTTTTGCTTTTATTTTTTCAAATAAAATTTTTTTTTTATGAAACATTGCTTCTTAAATGATCGTTTTATTAGGCAGAATTAGTCGAGAGCGTTCGAATAAAAAAAAACTAGTTGTTAAGACAATAATTAGCCAGTAGCCCTCTTACGGACAGCATTGACTAATCTTTGCTAAGTTTATAATTAAAAAGCAAAAAAAGCAAAAAACATGAAAAAACATGAAAAAACAAGTTTTGATATCATTGTAAAATTCATCTTCATCTTTAAACATGAATTCATTAAGTATTGGCTTAACCCGTCGCACCTTAAACTAACCAGTCGCAAAGGTATAGAAATAAATAGAAAACAAACGTAGGTGTCGCTAAATTGGATTTTTTTTTCTTTCAAAGTCATTGTAGACAATTCGTTTTTTTTAGGACGAGCAACGGAAATGAATAACAACTTTTGGAATATATTTACCCAATGAGCGGAAGGTCGCTTAAACTTCCATCATCGTTGATATCTCATCGCTATCGCAAATTGCGATTTTTTCAGATTCCGTATTAAATAAATTGAAAATTTTTCCATTGGACGCAGTCAAGAACATCAATAGTCCATATCATCGTCAAAGGTGTAGTTGTGTTTCCTTAAGGTAATCTCAGCGGAAGCAAAGAGTCTTACGAGTAAACGATGTAGACATCCAGGAGATATTTCTTCTTTCTAGCTTTTTATTATTACCACCAAGCACGACTTAAGGACTTAGGGACTTAGGGACCTATCTATACTGGAAATCCGACTGAGAGAAATGCTTTAAGAGATAAAAGAGAGAATAACAAGGGATTCATTTCGAAACCAAACAAATCCCTCTTTAATTTACGTCCATGGTCAGCAGTAAAACCAAATGGTTTTGGGACATAAACAGTGCGCTGTGTTTGATGGATGAGGGTTATGAACTGTTAAGACCTGATCCATACAGTATTACTTGACGGCATGTGAACAATTTCCACGTTGCATTCGGTGAAAAACAACTACAATCCAGATTTGACCGAAAGTTAATTCTCTGGAAATAAGGAAAGATACGAAAAAATGTATTTGTCGACGCAAGTTCCGCGAAAACTTTGATTTGTTCGTAGTCCGTAAAGAAATAATTAAATTTTACATTGGGGTTAATATTTGCCCAGTTGGTCGACACAACTCTGTTCTAACTTTAGTATCGCTTGGCTTCTTCCTGTGCAAGATACGGGATTTTTTTCTATCTCTGAGCCTGCGAGGCACATCGTGGTAGGATTAGTTGTAAGAACACGGATTACGCATTAGGCTTAGGAGTGTTTGGTATGGTTTTGGTGCTGCATACCTTATAATCACTAGGCTTGGATCCCCACGACCCAATAGTTACTCTCACACACAACACCTCGAGAATTATGTACAAATTAAAAAATGGCCGACTTGCGAATGACGTTTCTTCTGAAAAGTAAGCCGAATGACGAGAGAAATGCGCAGCTACGCACTTTTTATTAAAAAAAATCTTAGAGGAAAAATACTCGTTTTGTTTCCGTCTGCCCGTTGTTCTTCAAAAGACGAAAGCTCTTCTATAATTCTCGTCTATATTTCTTTCTAAAACAGCTGGATATTCTCCATGTAATACATTACTGTTTAGTCGAACCATTCAAAGAATAATCGGGGAGACGAGAGAACGTCGAGGCAGTAGGCTTCGAAAGAGGTCGAGCTCAAGGAAAATTGCGAGCCAAGAAACTGTTAGCCTTGGAGAAGAAGTAGGACAAATATAGTAGCTTTCGTTCGCTATCCCAGCAACAGTGGACCAGCTTAGAATAGCTAGCTTAGCTAGAAAAGCTAGCTAAGCTTAGAATAGCTTAGAAGTTTCAATAAAAGGCATTAAAGTGATTTTCTTTTTTCTACGCCAAACTGCGACAACTTCTTCAGGCAGTTGTTTAGCGGATATTACGATTACGAAAGGTTCGTACATAAGGTTCAAGGCAAGAGATCTTGAGGAAACAGTCATCGCTAAGGCATTTTATTGCATTACTTGAGACTAAAAAAAAGCTTAGCTTGGGTTAGTGAAGAAGCAAGCGTTTGAATATTTAGTTTCTCCTTTTCTATCTAAAGAGAAGATTGTGCATCGATGCTTGCTTGCTTGCCACCTTGAGTCCGCGCATCAGGCTTGAAGAAACCTTGCCATTCAAGCGTATAAGTTTAATATGAAATCAGATTAAAACGTCAAAGTAGGTCAAATTAATTTTATTTGCCTTGTCCTAGGTTCCCAACAACATTTATGTTTATTTCTATTGAATTAAAATGTTATTAAAAGATGCAAAAACAAAACAAAACAAAACAAAACAAAACAAAACAAAACAGAACAAAATAAAATAGTCAGACAATTAAGTAAATCTTGTGCTGATTCATACGTATTGTTGAGACTTATAAGAAAGAATAACTTGTTAAATAAGCCAATACTAAGTCTAAATATAAAAAAAAAGAAAACAAATAATCGCTATGTTTAATAAATAAAAACAGAAAACAATTTCAAGTTCACACAGGCCACACATTCGTAATCACATTCGTGTTTAACTGGTTTGCTTGTCAAATTTATGTACGTACGTTTGCTTGTTTGTGTTGAGTAAAAACTGATAGGAAATCATGTCAAAATCATGTCAACAAATAACTTGAGAGTCACGTTTTTAGGAAGATGTGTTTCATTACTTTTTAAAAGATTTTTTTTTTTATTATTATTATTACTATTTTTTATTATTATTTGTTTAATCTTAAGCTCGGTGTGATTTATTATTAAACGATAACATATATGCAAATAAGCAAATTGTGAGAAACGTTCTTTTTTTATTGATGTTTTTATTGTTGTTATTGCTGCTGGCTTTTTTTTTTTTTCTTTTTTTTTAAAAACTTCATTAATGGTTTCCATAGAGTCATCTCTTCTTTCATTCATTTTTCGCTGTTCATCATCATATCGTTCTCAAGGGGAGTAAGTAAATAAAAAAAAAAAAAAAACAACGCAAAAATAATATAAATCTGCAGGACAAATTTTTTAAATGCTATTAAAAAATTTATTTAATTAATAAAAAAAAAATTCATTAACGAAATCGAAATCTGTTTTGCAATTTAATGGCAAAAGCCCAAGCAACTTGTAAAGCCGCTGTCGTTACGAGCCGACCTTGGAATGCCCGTCATTTGGAATTCATACTATGGGGGCTTAGTTCAAAGAAAACGCCACTTAAAAAGTTAAGCTCGATAAAGGTCGAATTTTGATTGCCAGGAAGTCCAGGTAAACGGAAGAGATAGTGTCAGGCGGTTCCAAGAGTAAATGGCGATCCTGTATGCTGAGTAAAACGAAACCGAAAACCACTTGTTCTAAATGCGCAAACGTGTTCATCCGCTACTGCGCGGACAATCTCGCGTATTTAATTGTTAAGTTTTTGTAATGTTTTTT